>JAUZST010005550.1:0-15498 GCA_034779995.1 Parotocinclus haroldoi | reverse complement strand
ATATATACACACACACACACACACACACACACACACACACACACACACACACACACACACACACACAAACACACACATCAAACAAACCGTTAACCAAGAAAATGAGTGAAAAGATTAAAAGATATTACACAGAAATGATTTTAAGCGATGTAAGTACGAATTAAAACGAATAATGTGGTTATTCTGGAGCAGTTAAATTATAAATTGTCTTCACCAAAAGATAGTTAGCAAGAACTAACCTTTTTTTAAATTTAATTTAATTTTTTTATTATTATTAATTGCATGTTGTAATATAAGAAAAATGTATGAAGTGTCAAAAGTCTGACAGGTTCCATTTTGTATTTGTCCTGAAACTTTTTAAATTGCAAATCATGTGATCAGTGCAGTGGAATCCACAGGCTATCCCAGCATGATTTCACAGTATTCCGAAAAGTATTTTACGCTATCGCTGAATGCTTGGCTTTCTCTCTCAAGTACCAAGTCAGAGAGGCGTATAAAACACAAAAAATATAGTAATGTACATATAAAATAATAGGAAACATAGCATAAAAAGGAATTTGCCTAATGTGTATGTGCAAGACTAAAGGGTTTACATTAAATAAAAACGCTTTGGGGCGTGTAATTGTTTAAAACAATTAACTTGAGGGTTAAAATGATTCTAGTCCATCGCTCCCCCCCCCTTTCTTTTCTTTATTTCTATGTAACATGATCATAGATGTGCCTTTGTGTTCTTTATGTTTTGCCTCTTTGCATGAAATTTCAAGGTCTTCATCTGATTTTCCACTCATGCATCATGCAATTCTTATTTCGTATCAAGTGTTCCTGTAGTCAGTTTGCTGCCGTTTCTTTTTTTTTATTGGATCATCTGAAAATGGCTATTCCAAGTTCTTATTCCGAGCCACAAAACAGTTTGCCCATGGATATGCCATACAGATATTTCCATTATGTGTTTTGTCTGAAGAAGTGCCTCAGAGCTAGCAACGTATGCCCTGATCCTCTGAGCCTTGTACCTGACAAAGTAAATCCCATTCCGGCTCTCCATCTCTGCTTCAATCACATAATGCAATATAAATGGGCTTCGAGCAGTTTGGGGCCCACTGGTGCATGAGCCCTTATGAATATAACTGCGTAACACCCTTGGCATTTGCATTTTAATAATGATTCACAGGTTTGATTAGTTTCCATTTGTGACTCTGACAGGTTAATTGAAAAAGCTTTGTGTAGCTCCGGCGGTTCACAGGCTGACAGGTCGATTGGGGAGTGATATATGAACAGCTCTTTCTGTCACGTAAACGCACTCGGCGACTAAAAACTGAGCAACTCTCAGCGGTCTGGCTGCCTAATAGCACTCGGGATCCCTCTATACCCACACATTCTTTACTTTCAGAACTAGACATAATTCCTAACGGAGAGTGTACCTGCCAGCGATTCACTGCACTAGTTAATGAAAATGGTGGCGAAAGAGTGCACTGTGTCACTGCTCAGTGCAATAAGTAGTATCTAAGGCAGACACTTCATGAAAGAAAGTGCGTCTCCTTTGGCATATCGTTTCACCACGCAGAGTAATGAGTGGTTGGGATGCCTTTGAGACGTCAAGTGAATTTCTCTGTGCCAGAATGTCAAGTCAAAGCTCACTTCCGAAACCGAGAGTGGCCGGAGAGAATAATTACCTCCAGCCGTTATTTAATCATTCGGTTACTCTGACCAACCGAATGGGGGGAAAAAGAACTGCATTTGGTCACTGAGATCGCAACTTCGAGACTTTGTTAAGCAGAAATTATTTTGTACTATGTCATTTCAGCATCTGCAGAGAGGCTACTTTGCGCTGCTGGTTTATGAGAAGTGTGTGCATGATTCATAATTGCCTTTCCTCAATATTGCATTGCCAAACTCATTGGTTACAAACGAGTGAAGAACCTATTCATTCAAATAAATAAGAAAACCAATTGAGTCACTCTGCCTACTAAGGAAGACAGATTCCGTTTTGTGAATACAGAAGAGTGGGGGATAGAGCAAGGTGCTGGGTTCTGGGGGGATTTTTCATTTGTTTGCCTGGAATGACTGTCGGGTATGCAGTTGGTTAAATTACAGAAGTCTTTTTTTTTCAATCCCAAGGTGTTCACAGGCTGTTGGTGCAAAATTCCAGATAAGAGAGTAGTGGAGGAAAGCAAAGGATCGACCAATCAGTCTTTTTCTGTTGCCGGCTGCTTATTATTATTATTTTTTCATTATTATTTCAGACATACAGCCCATTCGTGCACATGGCATAACTGAATATTTTTCAATAGATGATCAAGCTGTTGTCCGTATCTGTAAATTGCATTTCTATTAGTACATACAAACCGAGCAGAACAATCATGGAGAATCGAAGTGAAATGAGATGCATTTTCTTTTGATGAATGCATAAGTAAGCTTGTTCTAACTTCACTCTTGTATCTATTTTTAAACAATAAACAAAAGAAGCTGCTATAGTCTTTATCCGGTCTCTCTCTTTCTGGTTTCAATCATTTTCGGCAACTACGCCACCTGATTGTTCTTTCTGATTCTACCTTCGATTGTTGGAACAGCTCTGCAATTTTGAAATTCACATGCGGCCTTGTTGTGTACCAATATTAGAAGTTTAAACCAGTAAAAAGCAGATATGTGTACTTCTTCTAGCAGTATAAATGTTCACAGTGTTGAGTATATATTTACGTACTTTAGTGAACATGCCTCGAACGCCATTTGACATGACGTAATTCCCAATATTCAGATTCCAGGGCATATTGCGTCACGAAAGGAACCCTACTCTGAGTGTGTATCATTTGCCTTGATGATTTAGCTGCTCGACAGCGTTGTTTTTGGGGATATGCTTATAAAAAAACTGTGCATCTGCTCGGTCATTCATTAAATAAAAACAATTCTGAATCAAAATGGACCAAACAGGTCAAACATTGACACTGATGGGGACAAACACACATTGCGCAAAGAATAAAATGACCTGCAAAGATGTGCCAAATATATAATGGTGAGTGTCAGAACTGTTTAAAACCACTTTCTTTTCATTATTATTATTATTATTCGTCTTATTACTTAATTGTTTATTTATTTTTAGCCATGTATAGGTGCATCAGGGGGCTCAAACCGAGCAAATATTGCATAAAACACATCAAGCAACATAGAGACCTATGTACTATACTGCTCACAAAACTTAGGGGGGACCTTCAGTTCAAAATGACATATCCCGTAATGAAATATAACCAAATTTCTGAGCAGTGTATGAATGCATTTTTTTAAACTGTCTTTGACATTGATTGGAGATAACCTTTATTTGAGTGTAAAAATACGGTGCAATAAGCAGGACTTATTTGTTATTTATATGCACACACCGTCACGCGCACACATTTTTTTTTTTTCCTCTCCTCTCTTAAATTTCCAGCCTGAAGATGAAAACAGTCAAGATAAAAAGGTTTTTCATTGACGCGAGATTGGCCACTGTCATCACGGCAAGTGGAAGAATGAGGTAAGGGAATTGTATTTAGCTCTGCAGATGTGAGCAGAATAACAATGGCACTCTTAAAAGCACCCGCTGGATGAGGGTTACCAAAAGTTTTTTTGTTTTTTTTTTCAGCCCCGCAACTCCTTTTTGATGTGAAGATAAGTCCTAAATCTCTCCACCGCTTTCCAGAAAAGCACAAATGCTACGCAGTATGCTCCAAAAAAGACCTAGGATCAGCAGAGGTTCGACTGCTTGAATTATCCTTGAATTATGTGAATCCAAGGACATTCAGCTCAACTTGTAGTCAGTTCAAGTCTTCGCATTATTTAGGTGGGACAAGAAATGAATAGAATTCCCGTGGTTTGTGTCTAGATATAAATACCGCATTAAAATCCATGACCCCATGTTAAAATCCACAGCTTTAAATACGCCTATGCTACAACTCCATGCAGCTCAAGAAGATCTCTCAATGGAAAGGTTAAATGCAAATATTAACACCGTTACAGCATAAAATGCAAAAGTGTTACGGAATGTATTTCAGACACTAAAACGTCCAGAAATTGGGTCCGAAACTCTGGATCTGCAGGCATGCTTTGTCTTCACTAACATCGTTGTTGAACATTACGTTGGGTATTACACAGCAATGAATACTGACCTTACAATCTGATTCGTTTTCATTGTGATATTCACACCAAAAGGAATGACGCCTTGCCAAGTAACGACGAGCTTACAAACAGCAGGATAACCAGGATTCTTTCATCTTCAAACTATTTCGAACTAATGTTCCTTGATATGGACATATCTACTGAAAAATATGAACGCACATACGTTTGAATGAGCCACTTTGAGTGGTTTGCTAATGTCAGCGTTTGAATCGAGCGGTGGGATCATGCTCTGGCACAGTACAAGCCAAGCAGGCATAGTGTTAGATTTACAATTCTTTTTAGTTAACTTCCTGTACGGTTTGAGCACCAGTCGGTGACAGCAAATTGTGTTGCATATCAAGAGTGGCACATGAGATGGCAGCTTCAAATCAGTTCCAAGTGAATCGAATACCTTGGCATTCATTTATTGTTCTGGTAATTAGTCTAGTGCTGAATTCGTTATTACAAATGGAAAGCATGCATTCTTTTAGGGCAAATATTGACCACTTGTGTGACTGTGCAGTGCTTTTTAAAGAAATGATCAATTTGTAATGTCGAATACAAGAAAGAAAATGCGATTCATCATAATATTGTATGCACATAACTTGTGTTTTTTAATAAACACAATTGTATTTTATGTGACTGCACATGTGGGCTAAGCATATAGCACAAACGCAAACTGTTCTTAAAATATTCTATTCACATTTTAAATGGCATCCTGATGAAAAAGCGTGGGGGAAAAGATGAGAGAACTAGAACAGGGGAAGCATTTCGTTATAGATGGTCTGATGCAGAGTTCGTGAACATCTATTATTCCTGTTTTTAGGTTTTTTTTTCATAATAATAATAACAATGTCATTAAGAGTGAATGCAATATACAATGTTTGCATACATTTCTTTGTTAATATTGGTCAATATGTGACCGTTCTTTTTATTCTGCCAGTGCAGTTGCTCTGCCTTATTTTCTTCACGCATAACCTTCATAACAATCAGTTTGGCCCCAGGACTTTAGGTATAAGCATACATTTGTTTTCCATTCATTTTAGCCTATGTGAATTTATACACAGTGCCAGTTTCCGGGGCTACCCAAGAGATGGAACGCTTGGATCAGCCTGTCACATAAAAAAAAATACTAAAAGTAGTCAGTAGACGTGATAAACATCTTTTAAGGCTTTCCCCTTAAAAGCTAGCTTCAAGTGTTTTATAAAAAAAAAAACAAAACAAAAAAAACTTCAACCCAAAAGTAACACCTAGAAAAGTTGGTTCTTTTTTCAGTTGTTTGTGATGCACCTGTGGTTTCTCTGGAGACTGTGATTAGGTGACGTTTCAATTGATTGGAAGGGATGAAGTTAGGCTCAAGAAGAGGACAAATAAATTTCACCTGCTTTGGGAACATTGGATCAATTCCAGTTCCTGTCTCTCTAAGGCACATTTCCATCATGTACGATTTAGGAAATCTGTTTACTTAGCCTTCTGGATTAGAACCTCTTCAAAGAACTCTGTGCCCCCAAGTAATAAAACCTAGATTGTTTATTTGTGCAAGTTATCCCTAAACAATTGAGAATTGATTTTTCTGATTAACTACGTATATAAATGATGTAAATATACAGTTACTGTGCACTAGTTTTTAAAGGAAAAAATACAAGGCTTTAATTTAAGACTCGTGTAAATAGCTGCAGTTTATTAGATCATCAACGGTGGGAATAACCTGTCTTTTGATGCTTAATTGTTTTGTTTTTTCCCAGTTTTTAAATTACACTAATCAATTGCATGGATGGTAAATTTCACATCTGGCATTGCATCTAAATTGGCACCTTTTAAGAAAGCAAATTTACAAGAAATGTAAAAAATGTTGCTGAAACGTTATAAAGACAACTGGTGTCCATCATACTGAACTTTGAAATCAATGTATCTTGGGAGCATGAATACACCCTCTGTAAAGCCACGAATGTGACAAATTCATAGTCAATTAATTTTTACATGGACTTGGTTGGAATTCGATTGAATGTTTTTTCCAAGGTAAAGCAAAATATTCGTGGCTTGATCCACGGACCACACTTTAAACGGCGTCAATTTTTAATCATGTTGTTCTAACCCTGGATATTATTTCTCCCTAGTGGGTACCACGCAGTACATTATTCAAATGGAAGAGGGCATGATGTGATGCAAAGGTCCATCATTAAAATATAGTCATGTGGTAGAGGGCACTCACAGGTTAGTATTCAAAGCCATTTATGAAGGTAAACAGCCATCAATTATTCTCTGTTTTAAAACAGTCCAAGTCTGAAGTATAATGAATGACTCTCAGTAAACTTGGCTCCATGTCTGGGTTCCTAACAAAACTGATCTGTTATAATGCTTTTTTTTTTACTTTAGGACATTTGACATATGACATTTAAATGTTATTACTGAACTCTGCACTTTTGACACGTGAAGGCTAACTTGGCCTTTGCATATAAATTTAATTGACTTTCGACGCTGACTTTAACTTTTATTTCTTTGCAGACGTTAAGAATATATATCAAGTTTCGACTGGTCAACTTCAAGTTATTTGCTGAAATATGGTCTTTAAGGGCCAAAAGTTGGACAGAGAATCTACAGCTCGTCAACAAATGCATGGCAAAAATATATTGAAAGGTTTCAAACAATAATCCTCAGAGAAAGACTGGAAGAGATATGCATACCATTGGATTATTGGTATTGCATATTGCTCCCTAGAGAAGAAATGGTAAAGGTGCAAGCCTAAATTGTACTCCCGTGGCCTCCGATCCCTGAGCCAGGCTGATATAACCACATGTGCAAGGGACTCCTTTGTGAAAGCTTTGTCAGGCAGTACAAAACAGACTTGCATTCACTTAAAGGCGTCCCTGTGCTAGAGAGAGCCTTATGTTAACCGAAGTCAGAAGTGGTGTTGACTTATCTTGGCTCTGAGACCATCACACAGTGGAAATGTGTGTTGTGTTGTTCAGACAAATCGGTCCTCCAGGTTTTTTTTTTTTTAAAGAAATAGACACCATGTGCTGTGGGGAAAAAAAGACAAAGGAAAGACAATTAAAATTTTTAATGCGGGAAAAGTACATTTTTAGAGCAACATGTACTACTTTTATGACGACATATTTTCCAGGAACGTCCATGCCTTTATCAGCAGTGCAGTTCAAAACAAGCCAAATCAGAGAAGAAGTTGATGTTGAAACGTGAAAATCCCTTTTTTGAGGAACATTTCTTTAAACGTTTCAATAGTTTACTCATGCATTTCTTCGCATTCTTCGGATCCTCTGCCCCTCCTTGCTTCCCAAAATCTCTGTCATGGATACTGCTTTTGTGTTACTGGGACTAAATTACCCCCATACCTCCCAACTTTTTTGGAATATGCTGCAGGGTCCGAATGCGAAACCATTCCTGATTACAGTTAGGATTCATTGTAAACGATTTCCTATTTTGCTTTACTGAGAAACCTAAACATTGCGTCAGAAGTCAATCAGACTGTGAAACCAAACGAGAGTTTATGGCTTAAAAGGCAAATACAACCACCTTCGAATGTACCCACTCTAAGAGTTTAGACATGATACCGTAGAACCCGCAAGAAACTGCGTATGCATACAAACACAGAAGTGCTCGAATGGGATCATGAAATACTGCTCACTGCCTCTTCTCGATGGCAGCGTTAATTAACAAAGCGGGTGGGGGAAAAAAAACAAGTGTGTAAAGCATTCATTAGGTATTTGTTATAACCACTAGCACGCCACGCAAAGCTTTTGATTGTGCTCCTCCTTATCTGATCTGCAGTGGTACCTGAGACAATTCATTTATGAACCTGATAAGGGTGTTCGCGTCAAAGTGAGAGCACGCGTGTATGAATTGCTGGTCCGTGATCAATCCGCGAAGAGAGAGCATGCCCACAGGTGATGGAGGCACTTCAGAGTCATTAGTCTGCCAACGTTTGAGTGGCGTACATCTGCTGCGCTTTTATATCCCCTAGACAACCCCTTAGTGTCCTGGCTCTGGTTTCTGAACAACAGTTAATGCCAAAATGCCTGAAGCCAGACTCTGCCACCTGCGAACAGCGCGTTGTAACATTGAAATTCGTCTAATGCGCAGAACAACGCACAACTGACAATTACCTGTCACGTACAGAATTAAACTGAGAAGCAATTCATTCCTGCTTACAAACCTAATGAGAGATCATTAAAGGAAGCTTTCAGACATCAGGTAATTTATGTACCTAATCTGCTCCGTTGCGACACCCAGACAAACACCGAGAAGATAACAGTATGTGAAGTGAAGATAAGTGGACGTGTTTCTTCATATTGATCTGTCTGCAGCTTAGCGCTCACACCCGGAGGACTGAGCCGTCGGTAAGCTGCTAAATAACCTGCAGCTCCAGCCTGTGCAAATGTGCCGCATAATATTTATGAGTAAGAAAATGAGGCTGCCACGTTGCATTTGCAAGTGTTTGTATACCTAAGTGCGCAGCGCCTGGCTGAAACTGGGTGTGATGGTGTGTCACTGATTATCATTGCGACGGCATCAGCAGCACTCGCACATCACATATTTATCATTTCAAGGGTCTCTTGGCACTGCACTGAGCCCTGTACCATCTAACTCTTCCCCCTGACACTCCTCATTAACTCCCACATTCTTCGCCTCAAAATGATCCACCTGCTGCCTGTACATTCGCAGGCACACCGAGGCTTGGTGACCTTGATAAGTTCAAAAGCAAGTTGCAATGTTCTCAGAAGCACACGCGTGCATTACAAGGGTATAGGAGCCGAGAATTATAGGACGCGAGACAAGTGCCAGCCGTGCAGGCTGTGAAAAATGTCTGAAAATATGAACATCCACGTACTGTTTCTAGAATTGCGTATAAATACTCACATAAATCACCGTTCGTTCATTCATTTTCATGCCTGCTTAATCCGTTACAAGGTCACAGAGAACTGAGATGCAGGAACTAGCCCTGTACAGGGTGCCAGTCCTTCAGAGTGCGCAATCACACTTGCACTCACACCGGGTCACGTTAAAGACACCAGTTGACCTAACGAGTCATTGGAAGTACATGTAGGAAGCCCACAGGTACACAAGTGGGAGATGCAAATTTGCACTGGCCAAGTCGGGACTGGGAATCAAACCGGGGTTCCTCCGGAGATCCCTTGAGCCACCTTGCTCCCATTGTACAGCCTCAGACTGGGATAATGGTGTGATTCGTGTGAACAGGAGTGCTGTGAGAAAATGTCGGGGAAAGTTTGGTACGTGTTCTACACTCTACACCCACTGTCCATTTTATTAGTTCCACTGTCTGGTTTGTTTTGTTAGTCTAGTTTTGCGTTTTCTTCTTTTGTTTGGTTGGCGAGTCTTCCTTCTGTTTCACATGCGCGACTACTGGCTACTTTAAATTGCTCTTACGAGAGAAGAGAGATGTCTTAAAGTTGTCTTTGCCTGCAATACATTTATAAACGCAGTGTATAAAAATGAGGTTGATAAACCTAGTATTGGCGTATAGTTCACGGAGGCATTAAAAATAACTCAGTTTTACAACGTCAGCTCACCAAACTCCAAGCCCCTGATGTCTATCATAATGCTGACGGTGGACGTGTATGCCAAGGTCCTACACACAGCTACTTTATAGGTTTGATCACCTCTGAAAATAATGCACGTCATGAGACTAAGCTCGGATTTCCTCTGTTTCTGGTGTTCTGGTGTTGTGCTTTTTGTGAGGTTCATCCTGCACTACACTGAATATTTTAGCTTAGTAAATGAGCAGGAGCTCACGTTTTTCTCCACTTTTCTCACAATGAACAACAAGATGATGAGGTCTTCTTGGCTGTTATAAAGAGCTCTCTGGGCATTAGTGTGCAGTGCAGGACCAGACTAGTGGGAATCACTTTCATGTTTTTTCTCTCACTCATCTCTTTATGCCACTGTCTCTCATCTATGGGCTCAAGGCATTTCTGACCTTGGTAGAGTCTCTGAAAAGTGTGGACGTCTCTTCAGAGTTATCTCTCTTAAATACTCTCCCTCACCTTCATACAGTGAAACACGAGTCGATTTTCCATTGCTGATACAATACTGATGGACCGACCGACAGAGCACTGATCCAGTGGTGACATTTTCACAGCAGCCAAGCTGATTTACTGCACACTGGTTGCCAAGTTATTCAAAATGTCACGGAGTGGTGGTGGCAGGCTATGGGGCAAACAGGAGGAACCAGTACAAATTGAATGCCCTGGTTCGCCTAGATAGTTTTTGTTCCCTTGGGTTCGGTTTGACCCCCTGTCTACTCGTGACCCATGGGATCAGCCCTGACTTTATTTCTGCTAGCCTTGGAAGGTTACATGTAAGAACCGATGTTGGTAAATAATCAAAATAGTACTTTCATGAAGAAAAAAAAAGCGAGTCTATCAGAAATTCAGCAGTTCAACGCTAATCAGCGTGCTAAACTGACAGTTGCAGTAATTGGTACAATTGAAACACACAGTTCCCAGAAATATCAAAACCCATGACAAACCTTCAAACCTAATTTGGAGCTTTTAATCATACCTCGTCCGACCAGGAAATCTCTGTTGTGAGGAAAGAAGCTGACTGTAAAATGTGTTTAGGTTTAAACACTGCCTTTCTCTCAGTTTATTCAGCTAGCCAGTGGAACAGACGATCCTGTTCTTATTCCGAAAACCATTTAATGTGGAATGAGCTCGTTTCTAGCCAACATTCACCCACAGCAAAGAAAACAAAAAGGAGCACCACTCGTATGAAGTGTATTATTCCAGTGTCGTGGGATTGAGAAAATGTGCGTCCATGTTTATCGATTTGTGGAGCATGTGGCATATGGGTCACAAAACAGCTGCAAACCCCTCTACTCTGCTCTTCTCAAACGTTTCAAGGCACTGACTCTATAACCCCTTGGCTTGAGTAAAGTAATGTCAAAACGTGGCTTTTTCAAAACAGAGACAGCCTCATCCTCATCACCCAACGTCCAAACGATCCTGTAGGGTTTGATACCCCAGTAGTGTAACATATAACCTAACCTTCTCCTGGATAATCAGCAGGTTTAGCTAGTGAAGAAGTAGATGTCAGTCCACTCATGCCCATAAACTGTTGAGATCTAGAAGGTGGTCCTTTTTTAGCTCAAAAACGTTAAAACCGAAATGCTAGGACGAATGTACGCATTGTTCTGTTTCAACTTATTTAGGAATGGAGTCTGCATGTCTTCCCCGTGCCCATGTGGGTTTACCCCGGGTACTCCTCCCACAGTCCATTACATGCATTACATTAATTAAATACACTTACCCGGCCCCAGTGTGTGGCTGTGTATGGATAAGTGCCCTGTCTAGGGTTGTTCATGAATATACGCACTTCATTGAAATGTTTTTAATTTGATTGAAGACGAAGCCAGGTTTCCCTACTACTTGTCTTAATGCAGTTGAGTTGGTTACATTAATTATTAACTAGATAAGAAACATCTGCTTCCATAACTTCATTACATAATTAGAAATGAAGGTGCTTAGATGGATCAGAACATTGTCATTGTAGTGATAAAATGGGCTCAACCCTAGACCGTTCAAATGTTCCTGGAGTCCTGGATTTCTCAAATCCCTTCAAGATGCATTCACAATAAACTGTCGCGTCTGATCCGTTGTACACGCGAGTATCAGCACTTTATTAGATTTCTTTCTTCTGTTGTGACTGTGCATGTTAAGTCCAGCTAGGTGCTCCTCTTTTATTAATAACTACAGACTGTGCGTGTCATGTTATCATAATGCTGGCCTCTTCGGAAAACAAACAAGGGCTTTATGTGCAGGTAAATTTTTAATTAAACAGCCAAATGGGGCGTTTCCATAAATACATTTCATTGCCCACATAAGCGAAAGAGAAATTCTAATCAGCTACTTATGCTTGCTTATCCAAGTGTCAAAGCCTCTCCTGGTGGTAGGTGGAAAGCAAACCCTGAAAGGTAATTTATTTCTCTACTGGAAATCTACTCAATAACAAAAATGCTCCCACTTCTGCCTCTTCTCTCTGGGGAATAGCAGCCAATCTATTTAAAAAGGAGCCAAATAAGAGGAAGTTTCTTTTTTCCTTTCTTTCTTTCTTTCTTCATTCATTCCTCCCTTTCTCTTTCAGTGTGGCTGTCTTTGTTTCTTGACGTCTGCATCTTTTTTTCTTGCTTATGTGTTTTGGTTCACAGTGTCAGGCTTTCAGTCACGGCTGGGGTCAGTCCAGCGATTTGAACACTGAAGCCAAAGTGATTTCCATGGAAATGATTTTGGAGCAGGACTTATTTTTTCCACCGGTGGAGATTCACTGGCTTTTGAGATGGTCGAAAATAGATTGCAGCAGGCTGGGGAGAACAAAGAGGAAGGGGATGATTGCTGAGCAGCAATGCTGGTAGATACGAGGTGATTGTATTCTCACCGATAACCCTATGCGTCTCCCATATAATGGGCAATCCATTTAAATAGCCTTATCTGGCCTACCCTGAAGACGCTCGCTGGTTTGTCTCCACAGTGCATGAGCACGAAAGGTGGGAGGAGAGATGAGAATGGATGAAATGAGAAGGGTCGTTGAGCATTAACATATAAATGACCATATCTGTTACAAATAAATGAGAGATCAACACTGGTATGAGTGGTCCTGTGCACGAATTCGGATAGAGGACAGCATCTTGATCCTGAGGAGACATCTTCAGGACTCCTTCTGCTAAATTGCTGTTAGGTGTGGCAGTTACAGTATCCATATGCATTAATGCTCAGGGTACCAAAAGGGTAATGATATACACTCCAAATATTTTAGAGATCTGTAGTACTGAATGACTGGCTTAAGTATATCATTGGCGTTCTGGCGTTGTAATACTAGAATAGTAATACTAAGTTAATACTAATACTAGAATACTAAGTTAAACTGACTTGTATTACGTGGCAGATGGCAGGAACCAACTTCATTTCGTTTGCTAATGAACATCCATTGCTGCATTTCTGGCCTGAGGTTTGGGCAGGGGCAAGGAAAGGCCGAGACGTTGATGAGCAAAGGTGACCAGAGGATCTCCAGTTGGTCAACAAATGAGCAAGAAAGCCAGAAATTAGCATGGTTAGTACTGCTTACTTACCGATCGAGGCACAGTGTAAAAAAAAATGACTTGTGACTCTGACTTGTACCACAGTAGCATTTCGGATTAGATGGGATAACTTTTGTTTCTTTTGCCCACCGATGGGCCTTTTTTTTTAAAAAAAATCTTTTTAAAATTGTTATTAATATTCATTGTTTATTTTCGCATTTTCCAGACCATCCCAACTTTTTCCTCATTTGGGGTTGTTCAAAGAAATGTGTGTGACTGTTGGCAATGTGCAGTAGTGTAAGCAGAAAAGAAGCACTCAGGCATGATATTGGAATATAATCAATTTTGAGCCTGCTTCACAGAGTCCAGGCATTGACTATTTTCCTAGAACTTCACATTTCACCATTCTTTATTCCTTACAAAATAATAGTTACCCTACAGTGTCAATGATGTACAGTAAGGTTTCGTGCCAAGGCTATCGCTTGAAAGTGTCAGCATATCAGAACAGGTCATGTTGAGCCACTGGTTTATATTAAAGTCCGGGTTTAATCTATTGACTGAGTGGTGTGGATGGCATTACTGCAGTTTTAGGGCAAGCCATTTGTCCAGCTAACAGCGACGCGTGCATGAGATGGAGATGAAAGCTAAAGGACGGACAGTACTAACAGAGTATATATGTTATCGTGGTTTGTCTTTGTCGGCCCATAGTGCATGTCTGTTTTTCTAATGCAACTGAATCCATCCGCTGCGGGGATTTCCTTGAAAGGTTTCTGAAGTGAGAAGGAGAGTTTAGTTATGCACTGAGGATTTTGATTAATTCCTTCAGGCTTGTTGAAATGAACATGATACTTCAGCATTCGACTGGAGGAGACTCTGGGCTCTAACAGAACAAGAGTGAGAGTCGCAGATATGACGAAGCAAGCACTGAGCTGATAAATAAGCAATTAAAGTCTATCATAATAGCAGAAACCTTTAACCTTGTCAAGTCAAGCGCTTGCCCTGTTTCCCAGGCCCCCCAATTTCATGCCTTCCTGACCCCCAAGCAAGCAATTCATAATGCTATTTTCCCCTTTACTTTATGCCGATCCCTTTTGTTTGTTCTTTTATTAATTGATTCGTTTTCATAGAGGTTGGCCGAGAAGGAGTTAGACGGGCCGACGCACCGCCAAGACATAAACATGTACGTTTTATAGCAAGTCACAAAATACAGTTGGTAGATTAACAGACTATTGGATAAGAGCTTTGCTCTTTAAAATTTTACTATCAGAGACGTGCCCACACAACCATTCTTTTTACTGCCCCTTCCCCAGCTCGCACGGTTATTTATTTTATATGTATACATGTTTGGGTTTCCTTACAGATATATCGAATAATGTATTGCTGTGAGCAGCGCTCAAAATGAATGTTATTTGCATCGACCTATCTGTCCCTTTTGTAAGTTTGCTTTCTGAATTTAATAGCTGTAAGCCTTTTCTCAGCCAACGGTCACCAATTTATAAATCGTACCAGTAAACCTTTATTATCTCATTAGCCGGATTACCACTACTGACCTGTCTTTTGTTAGCTTTACACGATGAATTTGGGTGTGCTAACTGCACTGTCAAAATGTAACTCTAATTTATCTTTATTTAATTTTTTTCCCTCTGTGTCCCATCGCAGTGCATATTCTAAGCTTTCATGTGGTCATTTATGGGGAAGCTATGTATGAAACTATGTAAGAAAGAACAATGGTGGCTCGATGGGTGAGGTACGCTAGTCTTAAAGCTGGTTCTGCTCTGTTCTGAGATCTTACCTTTCACCTGCTTAACTGCTTAGCAAAATTGTTATTTTATCTTTATTAAAAAAAAACTTTTTTTGCAGGAACAGCAACGTCGGTGGATCAGGGGTTTGAACCGCCAACTTTCCGTTCTGTAGCCCAGAACACTGAGCAACCACAGCCCGTGAACTTTGGCGTTTTAACCCAAACCCATAAGAAAAATGGCTAGGAATTTTTTTGGGTCCTATTTCCACTAAAATATCCAACAAGAGTCTCTTAAAGCCTAATCTGGAAGATGCAATCCTGTCCAAAGATACATATTTTATACATTACTTAGCAATACTCTAAAGGATACTGGTACAGGTATATTCTAGATAGCCAAGAAACCGCACTGTTTCCTAAACGTTGAAATATTTAAGATCAGTATTGACCACCATATACGGATTTTTTTTACATATACAGATTCAATTCATTACGCCCCTCCTTAACCCATGCTCTCTCTCTCTCTCTCTCTCTCTCTCTCTCTCTCTCTCTCTCTCTCTCTCTCTCTCTCTCTCTCTCGCTCTCTCTC
>JAUZST010005549.1:0-15499 GCA_034779995.1 Parotocinclus haroldoi | reverse complement strand
CCCGCCGCGTTGCCTTTTTTATTTTGAAAAAAAAAAAAAAAAAAAAAAAAGTACAGGCAGAGTCAGAAATCAAAGGAAACCCTTCAGACACAAAAAGGACATATCTGAATGCACCAGTGAGTAAGGGACGGGGGACGCGTTCCCATCAGCGACAAAATTGCAACCATTTAGCAATTAATAGCTGGCCTTCTGGTTTATATTCTGCCGCCTTATGTATCGTCGTTTATTATTAAGGGTTTCAGGATTTTAAAGGAAAACCATGAAATCAGAATGTTTAGAGCTCTTTAATGCCTTGTTATAATAAAATAAACATGGAGGTACCAACACTTTAAAAGACAAATAAATGTTATTGTGTCATTCCCATCGTCATGTGACCTCTAACAGTGTTAGATCAGATTCTCCCAGACGTGCTTATGGACTTTTAGGATGAAGATAGCTGGTTACTCTTTTATAACGGTCGGTGGAGTGCGGCAACAAACTCTTGATAATACAGCTCTAAAAGAAAAACAGACAACGGTAGAGGATTCTGAAACTTTCACACGTCTCAGGGAGGTGACATTTGACATTATGAAGTCTTGTGGAAGCTTTTGTTTTGGGGATCTTACAGCATAGAACATTATGCTTTAAAATGTACAAAAAAATAACAACCCTGTCTCAGTTTGGTCCTGCAAAGGTTGTGACACCCATTTTGATCAGAACAGGTTGCCAAATATTTGTGTTAACCCACCCGAGTCAGGTTCTATGATGGAGTGTCTGATGAGGAAATCGAGAATCACCATGGCACTGTTCGGCTTAAACTCGTCACTCACAATCAGCTCTTTCACCTGCATGAACACAGGTGCACGTTATACAGGACAGTGCAAAAAGGGGGGGGGGGTAAATGGTATACTTACCATGTTAGCCTACAGAAGCGTTTATCAGTTTTTAATACTTTATATTATATACACTGAGATAATTCTCTGATAAACCATCATATACCATATAATCATATCTCAGTCCGATTCCTGAACAGGTTCTGTAACTTCACCTTCTCAATGGGGTAGAAGTAGAAATCCTGAACCTCTCCATCTCCAATCCGAGGCCTGAAGTCACCTGGCAGCTCCAAGTCAAACACGAACTGGCACTCTGGGAAAACTCCTTCCTCGTCCTCATACGTGTAGCTACAGGGTTTAAACCTCATTAAAACTTTTGTTCACTCCACTTTATAGTCACACTGCTGTGTTACAAATACTGATCTATGGAGCAGAAGGGGTGGAGTTGTCAGACAGCAACTGTTCCTAAGGTATCTGTGCTGATAAATCTGAGCCTGTGATTATATTAATAATTTGTCCTTGCTGAAATCAGCCACGACACTAGAATATTAGAAGTGATGTCATGGTGAGATACCTGATAGTTCCTACAGGTTGCGCTCTTTCTGACAGCGATGGGGGAATGCAGGCCTCCTCCTCACATTCTTTCACTAGCGTGTGTTTCACACTGCAGCCGGACGCCAGACCTCCCGCTGCCTGCACGCACACAGATTTACAAATAAGGAGTGACACCACAAAGCTAACTGGTTATTTAAAAAAAAAAATTAAAAAAAATGTCTGAGTCATTGGTTCAACTTCATCATCATACCATTATCAGCATCACACCAACCTCAGAGTCAGACAAATCTCAGCATTATACCAGCCTGTGTGTCACACCAGCTTTAGCATCAGACCAGCCTCAGCATCACACCATCCCCAACTTCCAACCAACCACCAACACCAGCATCAGACCAGCCTCGGCATCACCCCACGTTAAATTACTCGTTGTCTTAACAGCTGAATCTTAGTGTACCACCTTTAAGCTAGTATTAAACACCTATTAAGTTACATACCGAGTTTATATTTCTGTTATTTTCTCAAATCATTACTGTAATTTTTGCTGCTCCTTTCATTTAATAAACCTTCCATGTTTTGGAATTATGCTTGGGTGGGATTGACTTATTTATTCAACACAAGATAACTGGTTTCCCTGATTCTCCAGCCACAAAAACAAAATGGTGCCCTTTAAATTCAATTTACAGTTCATGCCATAACTTGATAGCATCACACCAACCTCAGCATGAGATCAGTCAGTTATGTATCGGTATCTTATTATCAGCAGCCTTTGATCGGTTTACTGAACCTTTACTGAGAATCACGATGACCTGGCCATTAACCGATCCCACCAGCTCTGAATCACTTGTGTTAATCAATTACATTCCTCTATCAGTACGGTTGTGGTATTTACCAGGTTATCAAGTTTTCCAGGATAAGTCTGTTTGGTGTTGGATCGTCTGGCGAGCCACATGCTCAGTTTTCCGTCTCCGTCTCGACTGAAACCGTTAACATGGACACCGTAACGCTTCACTCCGAACAGACCTGCAATCACACATAAAATCAGAGTCTTTACACTGCAAGAACAGATTTTCGTTTAGCGATTCAGCACAAGTTCCTCCCCAGAGTGACTTCGAACATTACAAGCCAAGAAACTGCCTGGTAAGAGCCTTGCTCATGAACCAAACAGTTACGTAGCTTGGACCCTGAACCTTCAGCTCCATAGCTCAGTAGTAGAACACTGCAGCACCCTAATCCTGGTTTACTTGTGATAAGGATACTCTAAAACACCATCTCCACTTTAGCATTAGTGTAACAGCTCCAGCTCTGGTTCCCCTGTACTTTGGTGTGTATGATTATGTACTTGTAGCCGCTCGCTCCATGACCATGAGTGGAGGGTCGCAGTACCGTGGCATTACTGCATAACTCTGTAGGTGAAAACAGGATTTTGATTATGAAGCAGACCCTGGTTTAATAGGAAGGAAACTAATAATGGAACACAAACATCAGCTCCCTTACCTCGTTTCTCCAGCCTTGCAGGCACAGGAGTTCTTCTCTGAGCTTGTGCAGCACAGCCTCAACTGCCTTCGATCTTTGCTCACACGAGTCCAGCACAGAGTTCATCTCTACAACTCCCCCTACTATACAGAACACGTCTGGGTAACGGTGCAGCATGGACGCCATGTGTTGAGGAATCCAGCCCACCTGTTTCCCAGCCACCTGAAACCGCAGACATCTTTCCAAGCCAGACCCTGTAGGAAGATCAGGTTTCTCAATCAGTCATAAAAATTAATCAACCAACCAACTAATTGGCAAACAACCAATTAACCGACTTGTCACCCAACTGTCCAATCATTCAATAACTAACCACACAGTCAACCAACTAATCACACGCAAGTTGGTTGACTGCTTGGTTGGTTGAGTGGTTGACTGTCAATGTACAATCTATCAATCTACAAACCAGCCAACCAATCACCCCAACTGTCCAATCAATCAGCCACTCAACCAACCAATCAGTCAACCAACTAATCAACCAATTCAATTCAGTTTTATTTATATAACGCTTTTTACACCGTAGAATTGTCTCAAAGCAGCTTTACAGTAATACATTATCTTAAAAGGTAAATCCCAAATTGAGCAAGCCTAGGGCGACAGTGGAAAGGAAAAACTCCCTAAAAATGGCAGGAGGAAACCTCGGGAGGACCAAGACTCAACAAGGGAGCCATCCTCCATGGGCAGGCTAGATGTTAATTAAATAAATACTAAATGTATATTAAATCATAGCAAAATTAGTTTCAAATAAATAAGTTATTAATAAAATTAGTAGTAGACCAACTGTCCAATCAAAAACTCAACCAACAATCAAATGACTAATCAAATAGCCAACTAATCACCCAACTGTCCAACCAATCACCCCAACTGGTGATTCAATCAACTAACTAACCAACCAACTAACTAACTAATGGCCACTAACCATCGAGCA
This sequence comes from Parotocinclus haroldoi, assembly GCA_034779995.1. Classification (NCBI taxonomy): domain Eukaryota; kingdom Metazoa; phylum Chordata; class Actinopteri; order Siluriformes; family Loricariidae; genus Parotocinclus; species Parotocinclus haroldoi. The sequence goes on along the minus strand of JAUZST010005549.1, from coordinate 11,674 downwards.
CCACCAAACTTACTGAACAAACAACCAAATAATAATAAATTTACCAATCAATCACTCAGCCAACCAACCAAGTGACCACCCAACCAACAACCCAAATAGCTAACCAAATAAGCAACACCAACAACATCCAATCAACTAACCCACTAACCAACCAATTAACCATCTAGAGAATTTCCAGAGTCACTAGTGAATCCTTTGTACGAGCTACTAAAACATGTCACGGTCGTGTAACTTTTTCATTTAGAATAAACAAAACATTGACATGGAGGATGTTAGGTTCATTGGTGTTTCCAAAGAGCCTTTAGCATGTAAGAGTTTTTTTTTTAATAACAACTGTAACGTGTATTAGTAATAAATTGTTTTCAAACTGGAGCTCTTGGAGCAATAATAACTTAAAACTTTAGTAAGTGTGGGACAATTTCGGTTTGATGATATATTCTGCATCCAAAGGACCCATCGGTAACTTTCAACTCGCCTGATGTAAACCTATTTATAAAACGTAACTGAAATGACTGATGCCATTATATTTTAACTACTGAAAATAAACTCTAAGTCTCTGTGTGACTTAACGTCGCGTTAAAATCTCTTACTCAGTTTAGAGACATGCACAAAATCTAGACGCAAAGTTCACTAGTAAAACCGGAAATTATGCAGGATTTATTCAGTCGCGAGATAAAACATAACACCAGCTAGTGCTAAACTCACCCGGTAAATGGAAATTATTCATGCGCCCGAGAAGCTGCAGTACTCTCTCCGACCATGATAACAACGACGAGCTCATCTTAAAGCCTTTTAGCTAATCCCTATAACAATGAAATGATATTTAAAGGCCCAATTAACGTCTGATTAATTACTAGCCCTGCATTAAACCTGCATTAACTCATACAGGACGCCATTTCAACACCACGCTGGTTGGTGCAAGTTAAGCTGCAGATGGCGCCAAAACATTAAAGACTTAAAATGAATAACTAAATAAAAACAGAACATATATATATCCTTATTTGTTAAACGTAGGCAGTCGTGTTCCAGGTATTACATTTGAAGGTGGCAGAAGTACAAACGTTCTTTACTTAATGTAGTTGTGGGCTTTATCTGGTGAACCATAAAATCATTTTTTAAATCAATGCAATATTTTGGCCCACGCATTTACTTCAGTCTAAGCCCTGAACGATTATTGTGCTCTATTTAAACTTAAGATAATGTAAAGAGTAAAAAACAAGTCCCTTTATAAACCTAAAGTAGCTTCTTCCTGGAAGGTGCAGGTAGAGACAAACTAGCATTTAGAGACGATAGATGATATTAGTTAGTTCATACTGCTACATACTCATATGATTCCACGGCTTCAGATAGTCCTTTGTAATGGCGGTTTGGTGATGGAGAAATAATTAAAATGTTTTTTATAATTATTCTTTTCTGTTTGTCAACTCATCATAGATGTAACTAAAATAATTTGCACTATTTAAGCAGTTTCTTGGCATTATAATGGTGGGTAAGGTGTCGGCACCACACTTAAAAACACAGGTTTAAATGTTCAACAGAGTGGAAAACACACTGTGTTAGACACATTATACACAGTGTTCTAGCCTGCAACTGACTGGGAACTGCTAGTCAAGTGTAGGTTCTGCGTGATGTCCTAATATGACCAATTTTGTGACTTGTTTATCTAGGTTTTCCATTTCAAAACGAAGGTATTGAACTTCACAAACAATAAAATCCAATTGTGTTTGTTAAACATTTTGTTTTTAAAACATTAAGACATTAAAACATTAGTACATAGACTATATGGATAAAGGTTCGTGGACAACCCTTCTAATTACAGAGCCCTGCTATTTCAGCAATGCTGAAAAGTCACTTTCCACTTTTCACTGGACCCAATGCTGATTAATCCCAAATCAGTATTAAATTTTAACTTACACCATCAATCCTTCACTGGTGTGCTAAAATATGGACCTCTCTGGACTTTTCCTTTTAGTTGTTTTCTTCCTTTTCTGCTACACCCAGGAAAAAATGCACCGTGAAATTTTACAGTAGAACCATGAAGTGGAAAAAGTACCACCAAAATCCATAGCAGAACTGAAAAATAATGTATGGTCAGTTAACTAATAGTCAACTAAGTTTACATTAGTACTATGATATTTGACAGTGCAACTGTGAAGTGGCCAAATTACTATAAAATATAATAGTAGAACTGTGAAATTAATTGTTATTAACGAAAGCTTTGAAAGTTCATATTAAATATAACCCCAATAATATTATAAACTCCAGTGCTGTCTTTTTGATCTTTAGATTTATTTTCTTGTAAATCATTATACACATGTTACAAACTGGAGAATATTTTCCGTTTACTTGGTCTGGTTCAATACTCTACTCTGTCCTCTTTAAAACTGTGGTTTAGCAGGAGACACCATATGTAGAGGGATGCCTGGTGTCTGGTGTTTTATTGGTCCAAAAATCCCTTACAGGATAAGTTACATTACAAAGTGTCTAAGGTTTGAGCATAACGCATCTGAATATCTATGATCTCTAACAGATCTCTGTTGAGGAATACCTGCTCTGCAAGAGCTCTTTCAAAATCGTGAAGGTGGAACCAATGGAATTCCGTTTTTGGTAGAAAATTGGCGCTTTATTAGGCCATGTAAAAGCAAATCCAGAACAAATTTTTATTTTGAAATGTGGTGAGTAAAAGTGAAAAGTATTATGTTACACCTCTTACTACATTTATTTATGCAGTACGTCAATGTAAGGATTGTGAGAGCGCCCAGTCAGATCACTGATAGTGACTAGACGCCCTCTAATGAACGAACTGTAAATTACTCTAAATTTACACAGTCCTGCTGTACATATCTGAGCGATCTCCTAATCTTGAGACAATACTTACTGTGTTTGTGTATGTCTGCAGTGTTTACTTTGGCTCCGGACTCACATTAAGCTCAGCTACACCACTGATATGTCTGGCTCCATTCTGTTTATGTGTTATTTGTAATTCTCGTGTAGTCCTAAGCAGAGTGGATAAACTGTAGGTGTAGTGTGAGGGGTCAATGAGGATCTTAGTGTGATGGAAACGATCCAAAACCTCCTCTCGCCCCAGCGTAGGTGTATTAAAATGGCACAGTAACGTCTATAACGGGCCTTAAGTGTTTGGATGGTTTTGTTTTTAGCCTAATGTGGTGAAAATACATCAGACAGGAAGATTCGAGAGACCTTTTGTGTACCTTTAAACATTTTGGAACGGAAAAACAGCAAGTAAAAAGGATATTAGTGTCCAGTTGAGAGACAAAAACGCACCGTAATGTTTATACTCTGTCTGAGAGACGCCCTCGTACAGGCTAATGTTAGCACGGAGTAGACAAATATAGAGGTGGATGAAATAAGAGAAATTTCTAAAGACCATTTGCCTCCAGAAATGCTTTGAAATTTGGGGTTTGTGTGATGATTGGAATTTCTTTCAGGTTTTTATCTCATGGGTGTCCAAAGCCTATATGGATAAACAGGGCGCAGTCAGTCCTAATTATTTACAACCGAAGTATGCAGATGAACATCCTGAACAAGAACACGTCAAACCTTGGAGCAGGTGGACCACAGCGGAATAAGATCACAATTCAGAACAGACAACTGAGGCTACAATTCACACAGGCTCACCAAATCTGGTCAATAGACAATTTGAATACTTGAATGCTCTGGTCTGATGAGTCTGATGAGATTTCTGCTGCAATATTCAGATTGAAGCTGTTATGGTGTGTGGGGTATTTTCTGGGCACACTTTGGGCCCCTTAATACCACCTGAAAATCATTTAAAGTAGCAAAGCTCAAATAATCTCAGACTGTCATGTTTCAGGGCTCTGAAAGATTCAAATTCAGATTCAGAAAACTTTATTCATCCCATAGGGGCAATTGAAAGCACACAGAGCAACAATGACAAAGATGTAAATGAGAATAAATAAAAATAAATATAAAGTAAAATAAAGTAAGTAAGAGTAAAGTAAGCATTTATGTACAAGATATAAAGTGACTGACAGCTTGAAAGGGGCCACTGACGCCACACTTCATTAACAGGGTAACAATTGCCTCGGTGCCAGTTGAGCCATTTTTAAATACAAAAACTTACAAAAAATGTTTAGTGCTGCATTTTAGAGCAAAAAGCGAGACTGCACCCCTGTACTTTTTTGTGTTTTAATTACAATTTCTGAAGCTGTTTGCTATGATTATTAGCTCGTGTAGCCAAGATGCCAGTAATTAAACGTTTTATGTTTAGGAGAAAAATATCTGTCCCATACCTGTACATGGAGGTGATGAGCATTAACACTAGTCTGTTTTACTCCAATCAGTTCTTTAATGTAGGGAATAAAACCGCTAAACCTTCTCAGAATCTCTCAGACACTGGGAGTCCAGATAACGTTCTTAAACACATACCCCAGGGCCCTGATGCAATGATATTTCTGTAAATCGGCATGTGGTTCCCTCAGACAGACTCAGGAATTTCTCAGGATCCTGATTCCAACTCCTCACACACAAAGCTGCCTTTCATGACTGTGTGTTTTAGAGCAGAGTCTGTCACGCTCACAAACGGTCACTCGGCATGCTGAAGACACAATTCAGTCTTCTCTTTAATCAGTGGCCGGACAAAAGAGACGCTTTAATCGAAATGGAAAGGATCAGATTAGCGCTGAGTAGCAGATCGATTCGCTTTAATATCAAGAACGAGAGAACAAGCATGTTCTAGAACTGTCTCCACTGAAAAGTGAACTCATGAATAATCACCTTGGTATACCTTTGATTTTTGTACAACTTCAAATAAGAAAAAGTTAGGAAAAAGTCTTACCCTGACTTTGGCTTTTATTTCACTGTAGACAGTTTATGGATGTAATATATTTCTCTGGTCAACTTCATTACGTTTATTCCTGCATTTCAGACCTGCAACACATTCCAAAAAACGGGGCACTGGGCAATTTTGGGCTAGTAATGAGATAAAAAAACGACATAACTATGTGATTTTTAACAGCAGCATCCACAGGAGTAAAGATATTTCTGTCTCTACAGAGCATAAAATCATTAAAATTCAGAGTCTGGAGGAATTTCCTAAAAAGTCCTAAAAAGCCTCATCTGAAGAGGGGTGATCTCTCTGCACTCCCTCAGGTGGCACTGCATCAAGAACGGTCATTCATCAATATCTGATAGAAGCACATGGGTAAGGGATTACTTTATCAAACCTTTATCAAGCTCTACAATACAGAGTTACATTCACAAATACCACTTTTTACATCTTTGCTGTAAAAAAACAAGCCTCGTGTTAACTAGGTCCAGAAACTCCGCCCACTTATTTGGGCTCGGAGGCTTCAAGGACGGTCCGATCAGTATCAGGCGTTGCTCAGTTACATATTTCTAAAGTTGTTTTGAGACAATGCTTCATGGTAAAAAAGCTATATCAATAAGACTTATCGAACTTGCGGGACATGGTAGGAAGGCTGAAATGTGTTTCCACGAAAATCACAGGTACTGGGGTCCAATGCTGGGTGTTTGTGGGCGGGTTGGTGAGACGAGTGGTGAGGGGATTTGAAGGGGGAGTGAAAGGACGTTTTGTTGGGACTGTTTTCTTTTTCCAGTCCCCCTCTCTCTCTTTTGGTCACTCTCACTTTCCACGGAGTATAAGAGGCTCACACAAACTGTGCTCAGTATTCAGGTGGATCTCTCATACACACACACACCATGACTCAACGCTTCGCGTTTATGTGTGTATACCTGTATGTGTGTGTCTCTGTTACACATGGCCTTGGAGCAAGCCAGAGGGATGGAAGACAAAAGACTCAGGGTGTTTCGGTTGGGGTCAGTACACCTGCACGTCCAGGTAAGTCCTGCTGATTATTATGGCATGGTGGTTGGTGATCGATCAGAATCTGCTGCCTACTGGAATTTTCACCCACCCCTCTAGGGTCTAACAGGAAATGTTCTGAAAAAGAGTGCAGGCAGTTCTCTGGGTGACAAGACCTTATTGGTTCCATAGGATCAGAGGAGAATATCTCTAAACATACAACATGTCAAACCTTAAAGCATGTGGGCTTTATCAGCAAGGGATCACACCAGGTGTCTCTCTTACCAACGTAGAACAGCCACTGAAGCCACAATTCACATGTGCTCACCAAAATGGACAATAAAAGATTTAAAAAACGTCGCCTGCTCTGATGATTTCAGATGGTCGGGTCAGAATTTAATGTAAACAACAACGGTTCAGACTGCTCATGGGGTAATGTTTATTGTTCTATTTTCTTTGCACACTTTGGGTCCCTGGATACCTTTAAACAGTGGTTTCTGAACATGATCATGAGTTCACTGGATCTTGATCCACAGTCACCAGATCTCAATCCAACAGAGTAGCATTGGGACGTGGTGCAACAGGAGATTTACTATATGGATGTGCAGGCAATAAATCTGCATCGATGGTGTGATGCTGTCATGGAGAAATGGAACCAAAATCTTGCTGAATCTGCACCACAAAGAACTAAGACAGTACCGAAGGAAACTGACGCAGTAACGGGCGTTCATAATGAAGAGTACAGTAAGTGGGCATAGTGTGCAATAAATGTGTGTGTGTGTGTGTGTGTGTCAGTACTCAGTACTCACTGCCTGGTGAACGGGCTCCTCCTGTTTGAAGGAGCTGTTTGGTCTCCGGATGTGTGTAAGGTGTGTGAGTGTAGGAACGGAGGGTCTCTGTGCCATGGAGAATCCTGTCTAAATTCAGGTACACACACACACAAACACACACAAACACACACACACACACACACACACACACACACACACACACACACACACACACACACACACACACACACGTTACATTATTAAGGGTGCTTCAAACCTACACAAACCAAACATGACATGCAATTTCTTTTTATTTGGCTGCCTGATTTTTTTCCTTTAACACATCTTCTTCAGGTTATGAAGCCGTCCTTTTTACCAGTCTCAGGAAAATGCAAACGCTATAATTGGGCACAACTGGGCTCAAACAAATGCCGAAACATCATTCTTTGGTTTAGGAGCTCCATCAAAGCATATATCAAGTTTAAGCGTTTACTCTCTTATAACTTCTTATCAATTTAATGCAGTTATTCGTTATTCGAACATTTTATAAGCGAAAACATGGCTCTGTGCTTCTGAGGATTAGAGGGAACAACAGAGCAACAGAACAACGAAGGTGAACATGAAACAAAACACTGTGTTTTTTCTTTACATGTGAAAAAGCTGTCAGTTGAGACTGAAAATACAGGAGCTGCTTCCAGAGGTGCAGAAGCTATGATGATGGGTTAATGAGCTTTTGGTGCTGGGGGAATTTTAGAAAACCTGAACAGAGAAGGATTAAAATAACGTGGCAAAACCGGCCGAAAATTTGCATTTGATGTGGAAGACACAATCATTATGCATGAGCTTGAATAAATTCACACTAGAAATGTTCAGTGTGGATCAGACTTTTTCTGCCTGGATGCTTCTGTTAATTTCTGTAATATTTTGCTGTCATGTCCCATTCAGCTACTCTCGCCTTCAGCCCTGTGGTTCGGCAGCAGAAACCAGTGAGTGGTGCGAAGCTGAAAAAAATGAGCGCAGCACAGAAGAATGTTAATCTTCCGGCAACACCCAGTCCGCTCAAGGCTAAAAATGTATTTGTGTAATCAATACTTATATTTAACCTTCAAGTGCTCCTCAAGCTCTAGATCACATCATGGTAAAGTTTCTGCTCCTCACAGATTCCGTCTACATCCAAGAAGCAGGTGCCACCACAACCACCACCATCAGCAGCACCTAAAAAGAAACCGGAAGCATGGTTGAAACTGGACTGGACACCGAAGGTCCCTCCTCCTACCCAGTCTCTCCCAGGAGGATCACCGTTCGATTTTGACGACAGTGAAGATGACGACTACGTGGATGACGACGGTGATTCTGAAGACGACGATGATGGCGTCTTATCGAATAACAACCACGGGATGAGTGTTTTTCCAGACACAGTGGCGGTAGTTCCTGCCCGCAAGTCAAAGTCATCGCCTACCAAAAGGCCGCCCACCATGCGCACTCGCCAACGCTTTGCCTTGTCAACTGGTAGAAGCAGAGGAGGCAGAGTCGGTGCTATGGGACGTCCTGTCAATCGAAATTTAGCTCATATGCCGTCCCTCCCTGCGGGCTGCCTCCTTTCAGAGTCTCTGATTGCATGTGGTGACATGGGACTGACCAGTCTACCTCTGATCAAAGACCCTGGGGTCCGGACCCTCTACCTGTCAGGTACTGCACCATAATGTGGCTAGATACATCCAATTCATCATAGACCTGTTAAGTAGATAGAAATCAGTGGTGTCTAAAAATACAGATACACAAGGTTGGGTTGCCAGATCTAGACAGTCCTAAATCAAAGCAAATAATGAAATGATTTAAACAGATCCATGACCTTAACTCATCATGAGGACAAAGGGCTTATCGTTCAACACCAGTCACATTCAAAAAGCTTCTCAGGAGAGAAGACAAATTAAAAAACTGATAACTGTAGATAAAATATTGGTACACAAACCCCCATGTAGCCAAAGGTATTGGGACACAAACCCCCATGATTACAAGCACGATGTTCATTCATGGTTCTTTCAGAAAATGCAAATCTAGTTTTCATGACAAACTGGCATTTTTAAATCGTTATTGAACCTGAGCATTGAATAAGCAATGAAATTAGTGCACAAAGTTTAGCTATAAGACGTGTGTACCTCATAAATACTCTCTCTCACACCTTCTCTCGTCTGTCTCTTAGATAATAAGATTAGCAAAATCACTATGCGAGTGCTGCAAGGCATGCCCAATCTGGAGTGGCTGGACCTGAGTAAGAACAAGCTGGACGACGCCTCGCTGGGACCTGGTGTTTTCAGGGTCAGAGCTCACATCCACAGACTAAGATAGATTTACATTTACTCCCTTATTTAGAGCTGTCGGCTGGTTGACCAAATGTATTGAGAAACAAACGGACATAGATGAAAGTATTGGGACGCAAAACCCATATTCTTTATTCCTTGTCAAAATCCAAGCACTGTTGTAGTTTCTTCAGTAAATATGTATCTAGTTTAATAATTTGTATAATTAAGTTTCAGTTTTAGTTCGGGTATTCAAACATTTTTTGTTCTATAACAGCTCCAGAATGGCAAAATATGTAAAAAAAAAAATGTCAGATACCGTATGTATGTCAGATACCGCCATTATACACAAGCTCAAATTAAGATATCGGCGTCCTGCTATGATGATGCGTGTTTGTTAACAAGAACATGTTTGTTAACATCATCTTTTGACCCTTTTTGGCCTCCACATGAGGCTGTTCTAGAAGCCAAGAAAGGGTCAGAGAAGGGCTGTGCGGGATGATGTGGCTATGATGATGTCATCGTGACACGTCTGATTGAATTGCACGAAAAAGATGTGTTTGGTGCGTGACATCCTTTAGTGTCTGTTTGAAACAGAATGTGAAACAAATAACCCATATCATATCCAATCGTTATTTACACCGAGCTGTGTTGCACATTACATGATTATATACGTGACACATGACCATACTGGGAGAGGAGTATCACCTCATTGCTGAAGTGAATCACAAAACCATTTGGATGGGCCGCGGCCAAAGATCCATCCGTCTGACCGTTCTCACACATGTGTTATGACGGCCTGGCTCCATCCAGACTGAGAGATACAGAAACGTCCTGACAGCTGAGCATGCTGTGTGGGAGTAAGGACGTTTAACACTACAGTTCCATCAGTTAGTAAACATCTAACCTATACATCAGGTCCGAGGGTCAGATGGTTAAGAGCAGAAGGGACAAAAAAAGCTTAAAAGTTGTGATATAAAAATAGTGTGGATATTGTAAATAATAAAATATAGTCTTCCTTACCTTTCCTTTGACTCTTATTTTATTGCAGATAGTACAAACCTGAGATAGTTCATGTTTTTTCTGATCATCTCCATTTAATTTGTTAACAAACATCCATTCCTGCATTTCACTCCAGCAACATGTTCCAAAAAAGAGGACAGAGACTCTCCAGAGATAAAATGATGTTAACAACAATGTTCCTTAAAGAAAGATTGGAAGGGATTTTTCAGGGAGAAATTTCAGTCCTAAAAAGCCTAAACTGAAAAGGGGTGATCTCTCTTCGCTTCCTCAACAAGAAGCATCATTCAACAATATCTGATAGGAGCACAAGGACAATGGATTACTTTATCCAAACTTTATAAAGCTCTACAATACAGAGTTACATTCACAAATACCACTTAAAACTTTACTGTCCGAAAAACAAGCCTTGAGTTAACCAGGTCCCCAAGCTCCGCCAGCTTCTCTGGGCTTTGAGGAATCTCAACTGGTACTGGAAAAAGAGCTTGAAAAGAAAACAGAATATGTAGTTAGTGATGTTAAGGACACATAGTTATTTGAGTTTACAGAGTTAGTCACAGTGATATAAGATAGAATTGTGTGTTTATGATTTTTAGAATCTGACCAAGCTGCGACGCTTGAATCTGGATGGCAACAATCTGACGAAAATCCCCGCTCTGCCCCCATTGCTGCTGGAGCTGAAGATCAATGACAACAGACTGAGCGGACTCACGCCACATAGCTTTAAAGGTACACACATACAGTCTTTGTGTTGTGATGTCAACCATCACTACGCAGAATGTGTGTAACAATACAAGATGTTCAAAATTAGATTTGATTTACGTTGAGTAAAAACATTCCTTTATTATTTTTGAAGAATATGTTCTTGTATTAAAAATCAAACAAAAATAATGTACTCAACAAATACTCAAATAATTCACTCAAAACGGATCAACGCTAAAGGACATAAAGCGTAAAGACTGTCTCTATAAATATTGTATTTCCTCATTTAACAGATATGCTGGCATCTGGCGGTTAAAAATGGAATTACATGTTCCGGATTCTAATTTCGTCCGAACGTGCCCAGTAAATTTATCTAGACTCCTGAGTTCTTATTTAGAAAAATAATAAAGCTACGAGAAGCTTAGCGGCTGGTTTAGGAGAAAGTCCTACAGATCTACTACACCTACTTTTTAAAATGTACTGTTGTTTCTCACAGGTCTGTCTCAACTGTTAACTCTGGAGATGGAGGACAATCACTTCCATGATGGAAACGTGTCTCCGCTGGCCTTCAAGCCCCTCAGGAAGCTCATCTATCTGCGTCTGGATGATAACGACTTCAGGGCCATTCCTTCTGGCCTTCCTGCATCACTCAAGGTCAGCATTGGTGTTATTACTGTTATTGTTATTAATAATAATAAATTCTAACTGACCTGTAGGACGTCTCAATGACTAACATTTGGGACGCAGCCATGTTCTTAAATTTATATTGAAATTGCCAAAAGTATTTGCTCACCTGCCTTGACTCACACATATGAGTGACATCTAATTCCTAATCCATAATGTTCAATATGTCGTTGGTCCTCCCTTTGCAGCTAGAACAGCTTCAACTCTTCTGGGAAGGCTGTCCACAAGATTTAGGAGTGTGTTTATGGGGATTTTTAACTGTTCTTCCAGAAGCACATTTATGAGATCACATACTGATGTTTAACAAGAAGGCCTGACTCTCAGTCTCCGCTTTAATTCATCCCAAAGGTGTTCTATCAGGTTGAGGTCAGGACTCTCAAGTTCATTCACAC
>JAUZST010005548.1:0-15500 GCA_034779995.1 Parotocinclus haroldoi | reverse complement strand
ATACAAAACTCAGGCACAGTATGTGAATTGTGAAGGTAATGCTTTTATGCACATTTGTTGGTTGACAACAGTTTTTTCTTTAGGCAAATGATTGCCTAATGTTTTAAGGAAATAATTGCTCAATAAATGAGTAAAATGCAACTTTATGTTATCCTTGGGTTTATTCAACAGGAACTTAGCAGCTGGTCCTCCACAGGAAAAACTATAGGGACCACAGGCCATGTATTATTATTTATGTTTTGTGTCCTTTAGTGAAGGATTTTTATTATTAAGGCAAAAATGTCTCCCTATATTACCACAAATGAATGGGGATAAAATTAAATTTAATTGTATTGCCTAAAAACTAAAATAAAATAAAATAATTACCAGGAGTGGGACAGGACAGGATTTTTTAAAAATTCCGACCGGGGATTGGGATGGGACAAGATTCTTTTCTGTGGGAGTGGGATGGGAAAGGAATGAAAATCCACTCCCGTGTCACCCTCTACCTCTCAGTTCCAGTGGAGCATTGTTTAAATGCCACAGCCCATCTTGAGTATTGTTTATAACCATGTTCATCCCTTTATGATCTTCTGATGGCTACTTGCAGCATAATTACGCATCACGTAACAAAGTTCAATCATCTTACACTGGTTTGAACATGACAGTGTGTTCAATGGCCTTCACAGTCACCAGATCTCAATCCATTTGAGTTCTGCAGGCAAAAGGGGGTCCAATGTGTACCTAATAAAGTGGCCGATGAGTGCATGTTGACGTCACGTACCTTGAAGTTAAAAAGTTAAAAGGACAGGATAATTAAAAAAAAAAAAACTATGTTCATATTAACACATGGGAACAAGTTTTCTTGAGCAGTGTCCAATCAAAATATACAATACAAATATACAAATAAAATTATACTTAACCATTTTATATACACACAAATTTTAAATGTATGCTCATACAAGAAAGCTGTTGACGTTTTAAATCTGTTTCTCTTTAACTGACTTAGATTTCTCGCCTTACACCCAAACAAAGTTCTTTAAAAGACAGAAAACCTTCAGAAAACCTCAGTTCTCTTAAGAGTTATCTGACAATTAAAGGTTAATTATGACTGTAGTTTTGGGCAGCAATACACACTGAAACAAATACTATTTTATTGACCTCCACTACATTGTGTGCTCTAGAAAAGCATGCTCACCTTGACATTTTCGTTGCTGCAAGCCAAATGCACCCCTTGCCCCCCAACCTAAATGGTGCTAACGTGGGTGGATAGCAGAGTGCAGAATACATAGTGAGTGGTGTTTTTTGAGAATATATAACAATGTACAAGCTTGAAACACTTGCCCCAGTGTACAGAGAATGAATAGCTGATTGTCTACATTTTCCGACAATATGTTGATCATGGCTTTGAACCAATCACATGCAGAAATTCCATATAAAATATGGGAAATGAAAACCATGTTTACTGCTGTAAGTACTTGCCTGTTCCATCATATAGAACAACAACAACCGTTAAACATCTGTTATTCAGCACTAGAATTTGCACAAGTCATCACGTCCTGACCATTCTATTGTTACGCAGTTGTATGTGCTGTACATTTTCTCTTTGTTGTACTTTCCTAGAGACATTGGACCAAATTCCAACAGTTAACCTAACAAATGTACACCACAGGTGAATGTTTTACAATGCGTATTGCTTATGTAAATGGCAAAATAAACTAAGATGGTAGAACACATGCCATTTAGAAACCAAAAGCAGACTGCAGTCAGCAAAAGGAACAATAGCATAGCAGTCTTCACAGATTTCGCATAGTCCTACAGAGAAGCCTGTTCTTGGCCCAGCTGGCAGCATTACAAATGAAGGATTTAGGTATTCTGCAGGAAATGACTGCTCAAGCTGTCAGGATGATTTTGAGCTGGATCAAATGCTTTTTGCAGTGCTTTGGCTTGGTGTATTGATGTCTTATGTTCTATTCGATGTGTACAGTGTTAAAATATGCAGCAAATGTAGCTATTGGATTTGAATGCAAGCAATTGTTTGAAATAGCTGTTTCATGTGAACGATTTAACTTTATCAGTGTTTCTGTCGGTATTATCATCTGATAATGTAATATGTTTCAACATATTGCTTTTCTTCTCAACAATAGTACCCTAAATCATAAAGAGTAGCTCCGGCACGAGAGGACTAGTGGCAAAGAAAGAAAAGCATTGAAAACCCATCAAACTTCCTATCCCCTAAAGACAGATTAAGTCAATCAAAGACATCAATGGCTCTCTTAACTAATCCTTTTCTTCTTGCTTGTTTACACCACTGATGGGTAAAACTGTATGAACTGCTTATTGTGGCATTGTGTTGCAAAGTATCCACCCCCTCTGCTTTTTAACCAGGTCCAACCTCTGAAACTTGAGGGGGTACAATACCAAGAGTGCTAATTGAAAGTCAGGGGTTGTGACCTATCGATGTAGGGCTACACGACCCCACCCAGCTCCCTGGAGTGGAAAGAGGCTACGCCAAGGCTAACGGAGAGGGGTTTGGTTCAACTTTGAGTCAGAATTTGGTGGAAAGTCCCTTCTGTCCTGCAGAGCTCCCACTGATAGAGGATTGGGGGGGGGGAGTGGAAAAAGCCCAACATCAGTAGGAAGGAGGATTTGCATTTAGGCAAAGAGAGCTTTCATCCACCACTTCTCTTCTATCAAACCTCAGTCTTGTCCATCCATGGTGGGCTAAGAAGGGGTGGGGTTCAGAGGATGGGATACTGTCACTTAGTGCTCCTTTTCTCTGGAGGAGTGTGTGTTTATAGGGTTGGCCTGAGAGAAATTGCAAGCGGTGCATGAAAGAACAGGACAAGCATGTTGAGGACTCAGCGGCTGAGGCCATGCCCTCGTTAAATGAGGTCAAGGAGTGAAGAGGGGAGAGGGTCAGCCAGGCCACTGCTCAGGGTCAGAGACAGTTAAGGGAGAGATCTTATCCATCTTCATCGGGGGAAAGCCAATAAAGTCTATTTAAAAAGAGTCCCTCTGTAAGACTATCACCAAGGTAAAGTTGGTCTCATTTCAGTCGCACTACTGCTGAAAAGAACAAGAAATATTTCAGTGTAGTCTCTGTGGGTTGGAGACTGGACACCGCTAAAATGTATCACACATGTTCTGCCAACTATAAAGGGAAAATGCTGCATCAATCAATACCAAATCAGCCTAAGCTGTGTGGTTCAAAAGAGGCAATGCAATTCGGCTGTAACATCCATATACCTACTTGGTTCACAACCAAAGTGTAAAACCAAACTCTGTTTTACACCATTTTTTAGCTATGTAGTGAAAAACAAAGATTACAAATAAAACTTCAAAAGCAAATGCATGCTTTTAAATGGGCAGGTTGATGAACTGAATATGGGTGAAATTGAGTTAACATAAGCACGACAAAATAAGGCCACTCACTTCGTACTAATGTGACCTACTGCTTTGGACTATTTTTAGAGAAGTAGGTTATTTGGCCCAGGAGGACCTGAGAAATGGATAGAGAGAAAATAAGAATGCAAATGGAATACTTTCACTAAGGTCAACCACAGAGCTGAAATGGTTGTATAAGTCCAATTGTCCTGGAATGTGGCACAAAGCGACTTTTGACATGTATTCTTTAAAGAAATGCTTTCCATATTAAAGTAACTTTAACTAAAGGTCAGTGTGTGCTTTGAGGACAGAAGGTAGAAGGCTAAATGCAAAGACAGCATATCTGCAGCATATTCTCATAAATTTCTGTAAAGTGATGACTAAAATATTTGGCCTGTTTATTTGCATTATGACTTTCTATAAATCTGGAGACAGAAAGTGAAAAAGCTGTTTGAGAATGATGTGATCAAAAGCTGGGCGACATGACAAATGCACCATATGAGCATACTTATGACCAGACCACACATAAGCTTGGTTGATCTGCCTTAAGTGCACTAAACACAAATCTCATTTTAGATTTATGGAGTGCTTTGTTCAAAGCCCAACATGGGACCTAATCACAAACGTAGTAATATTATTGATCCAAAACCAAGTGAATGATTTTCAAAAAGAAGACTTGCGGACAATAAGCAGCAGACAAACCAGGACAGGGCCAAGATTTCATACAAAAATCGAATTACACTGTTCTCCCTGGTACTGTTCTGAGGGCACCCACTGGCACTTAATTGCCCAGGATTCTGCACTAAAGCAACGATCAACGATGAAACAATTTAATATACCGATACATCATAAGTAATAACTATATCAATATAATATGCAGCTGTAAGATACATTAGACTCCATCTCTAGTATTCAACAGTTGCCCTGTAATAAACGTAGCTCAGGTATGAGAGGACGAGGTCCTGCTGCGAGTGTGTGTGAGAGCTGTAATTAGGGTAGAGATGGTGGAAAGAAGGGCAGGAAGGACTTGTGGGCAAGCTGCCCAGCATCTCAACCATCTGTGAACATGAGTGCATCTGTCACTGGGCTCTAATTATCAGCAATAAGGAGGAGCAGGGGGAGAGAAATCTAAGATTAACACTTATCACAAAGCTATATTATAAGGATTTGCTCCTGACATTTTTCGCGCATCTTTTCTAAGCAGTTATTAGAGTACAAATGGTGCTGCACATTAAGTTAGATACTGTGTATAACCCATTTGTTTGGAAAATAAACCGGTAACAGATAGAAAAGCATCAACAGATTTCCTCAGAACTGAAATACACACAAGTCAGCCTGAAAGTCTCTAATCTCTCAAAATTTATTTTGAGGTGGGTAATCTGTAGCCATAGTAAATATATAAACATGGCTAACGGCCTATGAATACACAGCCTTCACATACACTTATATTCTGGAGCTTTCAAGTATAAAAGATGTGCAAAGCACATACTGTCATGAATCAGTGATTTTGCTAGAGAAATGACAATACTGAGTACTGAACCAGAACGATTAACGTATACTTGATCAACTGTTTATGAACAGTAATTTCAGTAAATGTAATTTTGTGACATGTAGTTTGTTTGTTTATTTGGCTTATTTAACGTCGCTTATCGGCATCAGTGGCCATCCGGCGACGTCAAATAAGCCAAATAAACAAACAAACTACATGACACAAAATTACATTTACCGAAAGTACAAGAAAGTGGAAAGTTACATCCATACACAAGTTAATCTGAAGACCAGTCATACATACACAAGTCAATGACAATTTAGAGACACCAATTCCCCTAACACACATGTCTTTAGACTGTGGGAGGAAACCGGAGTACCCGGAGTAAACCCACACAGACACGGGGAGGACATGCAGACTCCACACAGAAAGGACTCAGGTCGCTCCACCCTGGAATTGAACCCGGGACCGTCTTGCTGTGAGGCAGCGGTGCTACTCACCGAACCACTGTACTGCCCTTGTGACATGTAGACTTAGCAAGGTCTTTAAAGGTCTACTCTTAAATGTGCTCTCTCACGACCCTGACTAGGATAAGCGAATAAAACAATGCATGAATGAATGATCAAATCTCACCGATATCCACCAATTCCCTGTTACTCCAGTGACTGGATATATTTAGATGAGAAAGGGTGAGATAAGAGTTGCACTGAACTGCATTAAAATGTAATCAGTGGTAATAGTTGTACATGAATAGATGATGTAGAGCACTGTAAGGAGGGAAATTCAGACAACTGCAGTGCAAGAAGAGAGACTGACATTAAATAGACCAAGCCTAAAGAGAAGTGAAGATTCTGGGGATACGTTTCCATACAACTGTTTTTCAAATGTTAAATGGAAGTTGGCAAAGGAACTGGATTATGTGCGTCCATCAACTACTGCTATAGAAATATTTCTGGAGAGGGACCAGTAACCTCACATGATTAAAACTGCATCAGCTAAATGCAGTTTGTCACGAAGAGAGCGGAATGCGCAACTACGTCATCATGTATTTGAAAAAATCTTTAAACGTTTTTGCATATATCACTGTATTTACATTATTCCATTTTTAGGCAGAGGTTTTAAATTCTCATAAGGCTTGATGATGGAAATGCCATAGAGATCATCTTGAGATTTCAGGGAAATCTGAGAGCAACATGAGCGAAAAGCCAAGAGCAATGTGAAGAAGAACAGTGTTGGTAGTGAGAGGGGCTCCTCGGGACATGTTGGAGAGCTGGGCACGTGTGACAAACACTGATGGATTCAAGATACTGGTGTAAGCTGTTTAAAATTAGACAAGAGCCAGGGCATTGACAGGGTGCTGTTTCATGCTATGATGAAGGGGGTAAGTGAGAGCAAGAATATGTGTTAGTATGAGAGACGGGGCAAGAGAGAAAGAGAACATGTGTGTGTGTGTGTGTGTGTGCTAGATAGAGAAAGCAGGAAAAAGAGGAGTGATGGGGAAGGTTGGTTGGCAGTGAGATCAGGTCTGATGGAAACCAGATGATGAGGGGGAGAAATGAGAGAAACAGAGCTGTTTGGGACAAAAGAAAAACACAGCACTATTTTAACCGGGATCTAAGTCTCTCATTCTCTCAGTCCTCATCCACACCTCTTTACAACGCTACAAACTTTTAAGCATTAACACCAGTCTGCCAGGCTACACAGAAAAAAGGAACGAACCACTTAGTCAAGCATGTGGCCGAGGCATACGCTTATTACGCACAATCTAGGGGGTCAAGGGTAATTATCTCACCCGTCTGCTATGCATTAAATTCAAATTATGCTGATTTTTAAAATGCACCTATTCTTTTCAAATGTATCTGAATTAGTATTAGATAGATTATAACATTGCTAGTCTAGTACTCTTAGATATATCGGATGTACGTATTTTAGTTTCCATTTTAATCAGTTCAAAAATGTATTAGCTTGACCTTTAGTAAAGAATGCACACTAAATATGTTGTAATTAACTATTAAATGTGCTTTTCAATGTATTTAAATTAATTTCAGAGGCAATATATCTATCAATGAATGGTACTATATTAAAATATTATGGTTATACAATCGAAAAAAAATCCATTGTAAGTTGAACTTATTGTAAAACGAGGAGTTTGCTGTATACTGTCTATATCACAGCGTAGAATAGCTTAAACAGGCTTATAGTAACCTACAGTTTGGCAAAATCATCAATACAAAGCTTATTTTAAATAAACCGTTATGTAGCTAATGCATTTTATTGAATAATCTGCTCAAAGACAAAACAAAATGGCTAGTGTCATGACCACAGCATTCCCAAATCAATTTCCCAGTGCTCATCAGTCCTGCCACATCACTCCCTATATAGCACACTCATTTCCTCATTTAGCACGAGCGACTTCAGGAGAGTATTGTACTACATATCACGTCTATTCATGTGTATTATCACATCCCCATTGCAAAGTCGAAAAATCTAATTCCACACATCCACATCAGAAAAGGGGACAAAATAAGCTGGACAAGCAGGCCTTGATGCCTTTTACTCCAAGGGTTCCTGGTCCTGTTCTATTCCCGGTTCTAACTGGGCATCAGTTATTGTCCATGTTGAGTGGGTATATTCTCCACACTAACAAATGTGTATTATCCATTGAGTTCCTCCCACTTTAGAGCCAAAAACGTTCCAGTAGGTACCCTCTCTCTCCTCTAAAGTGCACCAATTTTAAGTGTGAATGAATGTGTTAAATGTGCGATACCCTTTGAGGGACTGTATTCCTGCTTCACTTCCAGCATTCTCAAGATAAGCTATGAACCTACCATAGCCCTGAACAGTATAAATAAATAAATACAAGAATAAATGAATGACTGAATGCTAGGAGCAGTAGCAGAACGCAAAAGAGAATTTAGCTACCTCTTATAGTTCTGTTGTTGCTCTTTATTGACTGAGCCCCAAGCTTAGAGCCCACACTGTGCTGTCATGAAAGCATGATGCACATCTGTCAACGTATATAGGCAGACGGATTCAAGTCTCATAGCAGCTCAACTTCAAACATGGATCAGAGTGCAACTTCTTCAACCGTGGCCTGACTGTAATAGGAGATCTTCCATTAATGCTGCACTTCTCCACCTGGGAAAGCAGAGCCTAGGCCTTCTGGCGTGTGGCTTAGCATGGCAGTCTGGATCTGAAGATCAAAGCCTGCTGCTCTAGGAATGATTCTCTCTCTCTTTCACTGGGTGAAGAGGTGAACCTCTCCAAGCTCACACGCACAACCCCAAGCACAGCTCAGTGGATGTCCTTCTATCTGCCCTTCTTCCATATGTCATATGTGAAGATAGGCAAATCTTTACAAGTAACATATGGCAGAATGAGAGAGAAATAGAACATCTTTCAACAGCATACATAAAAATGAATGCTAATTAGTGGAATACGGCACAGTCAAAATGGTTCTCCTTACAATCCAGATTCATGAAGTGCGCATAAGAGAAATCAAAAGCTCATAAAGCCCAATATTCCCTTCCAACAGAAACACAACACATCAGGAATAAGCTGTTGAGCTGTGAAAAAGGAGGAAATAAAAACTCTTGGCATTTCAAAATAGCTACCTGGAATGTATAACAATATAATTCAGTGGTTGTGCTTTAAACCATTATACCGTGTGGTCCCTTCTGACTAGTTAGTGCAACTGCTATCTGACCCTTAGAGGGCAAAGCATATAAACTTCGAAAGTGCAGAATTTCTTATGGACACAACAAAATGATATACAGGGTCTGGAAGAGTGATGTTGAATGCCTGATGCATGAGAGTCTCCATGCTCTCACTTCACTGCAGCTGTTCTGAAATAGACAGGGCAGTACAGCTGGGTAGGCCTACATTAGCTTCTCACGGATCCTCATTTTACAACAGATGACCGCACTCGGGTCATTAAAATCAGCACAACTGAAAACAGCACTGGCTGTTTAACACAAATGTTTAAATATAATCCATGAACATTAATGTGGGATAGACACAACACTCCCTTCCCAACATTACACGCTTGGGTGTTAAAATCATGACCTGAATGACTTTGGAACTGCTGCCATCACAACCCGACTACACTTGTTCTTGCTAAACCCGATCAAGAATTCACACAGCTAACAATGATCTAAATGCTACCACACATTGCTCTAGTAAAAGCTAATGCACTATTAAAAATGTAAGCCAGAGACTTTGATTTGCATTTATCTTTTAGTTTATGTACCATGTGAGCTAAGAGGTGTAGCCAGACTGTGATTCCAATAATATTCAACTCTTATTTAACCACTACTGTTAACAAATAGGTCAGATGTTCATGTACACTTAAACCTCAGTTTAGCAGGCGAAATATTTGAAGTGTGGTTGGGTAATATGATTTGTATTACAGTTATGTTCCAGAAGAGGCTTTGCATTGGTTTATTAATTCAGCTATAGTTATAAGCAGCAATATAAGTGTGGTCTGTACCATGCCTTTGACCCCAAACTGCACTTCGTTTGACTAGCGAGATCATTCCATATCATGTCCAGGCATGGTACACTCAACTCTGTTCAGGCACGCTTGAAAACTTTGGCTGGACTCGGGTATATGTATTGTGATCGCTAAGCATGTCCGAACACAAAAGCCAACATCAGCTGCCTCCGTAAAAATTACTTATACATGCATAAGTCTATTATAGGGCATATGAGAGGGTTGTGTAGTGAAGTCCACTGTGCTGTGCAAGTGCACATTTCCCCACTACAAAAAGTAAGCATGCTCAGGCTCAGTATGTTGAAGTGCAGTGTGAGCACAAGCCAGCGGTTTACTGGGGAGAAGAGACAATTGTGCTTTGGCATGATACAAGGTAACTGGGCATAATGTAGGTACACTTATTTATTAAGAATTAACAGGTTTGTGAGTTTAAAAGAACTCCAGGTTATCTTAGTACATGTGCATACACTCAATTATACACAAATACATGCAAGACACACATACACACACATACATACACACACATACACACACATATACACACATATACACACATATACACACATATACACACATATACACACACACACACACACACACACATACACACACACAGTCATGCACATGAGTCAGAGTCACACACTAAGGGCCACTTTAGGGACACAAATTAGCCTATCACACATCTTTGGACTGTGGGAGAAAACTGGGGTACCCGGAGTAAACCCAAGAAGACATGGGGAGGATATGCAGACTCCACACAGAAACGACCAAGGGCGTTACACCCTGGGATTGAACCCGGGATGTTGTTACTGTGTGGCAGCAGTGCTACCCATTAGCAATAATATAATGAACATATAGGCCATAATTAATTATCAGGCTGTTTAATAGAATTTAAGAATAACGAGAAAACACAGGAATCTGTACAAGGTATTTCAAAAACTGCTTAAAATGATCAGAAAACTGCTTCTATAGGCTACAGTGGCAAGTATTTACTGTGACTTTTCCTTCCACTTGAGCAATCGCAGGATCTGGTTGCCAAGTGGATGCTTATACAGTCTGATCAGGAATGGTCTTTTCTAGGGATGCACCGATACCGATACCAGTATCTGGTATGGAGTCCAATATTGTGCTCATGTACTCGTAGAATTACTCTATATACTTTACGTTACATATTATTTTTATACCATTGTTAAAACAACAAATCTAATGGTGACCTAATACGTTTGCACAGCAAAGTACTTGGTTTATATACCTGGTATTCAGTACATGTATTAATAATAAAAGAGATGTAACATTGTGAAAAGAACTCAGTTCTAGTGCTTAATCAGAATTCTAACTGGTTCTAGTTTTGTATGCTGATCTCCACAGTAATGTAAATATAAGTTAAAGAATAAGGTCAAAACAAAATACAAATCCATAAAAAAATATTTTACTGCTTTAAATCCTGTGAAGTGTTCTTGCCTTAGCGTTAGCAATGTTCTCTGTCAGCGCAATAATGTTCTGCTTGGTTTCTTCTTTACACTTCCTGAGCTTTAAGCTCTTCTTCTTCAGTGCCTCCTGTCAATCAAAACAACAGCGTTCACATTCAGGACTGGACATTGTGCTCAGTGAGAAAAGCAGCTCGATTGTGAATAAAATGCTCATTATTCAGAACATTCGTTCCTTCATTCAGCTTCATTAGGGTTGTGGATTGTTTGAACTGAATTGATTCATATCTGATACCAATTTTGCTTATCAGTTTCGGTTCGTACCGACTCCAAGGATCGGTGACAATAAAAAAAGATCTGAAATGTTTCTACACAGTGATGCCTTACTCAACTTTTGCACTGCATGATGGGAGATTTGTTTCCAGACTGGCTTTAGAAGCATGTAAGCTTGTCAGAGTTTTATTTATTGAAATATCTCTATACAATAATTTCCTCTGAGAGCAGAATTACACACAACTGATTTTGTAAGGTGACCAATCAGAACACAGAGGGGATGTGATTCTACTTAATTTGAATGGGATGAGAAATGCTTGCTTGAGCGACACACACAAGGTGACTAGTCATATATGTTATACACTTAAGTCACCTAATGCGCATGTCTTTGCACTGTGGAAAGAAACCAGAGTACCTGGAGTAAACCCATGCAGAGACGGGGGCGATGCTACCCACCGAGCCGCCCATTTAATTATTATAATAGTATGTATATGTATTGGAGTGCATTGTATGGGTGTGAGTTCAGACACCCCCTTAGTCTCTGTCCCTGTGGTAAGACGTGCCAAAACTGCGCTCACCTCAGTGGCTATAAAATTCCACATTATTTTCGCCATTATTTCATATTTGTCTTTATAATGCAATTGTTTCATGTATTTATTGATTATTTTTATTGTATTCCATTCCTTTGATTACTTCATTTACATTTATAGAATTTAGCAGACCTCTTTATACAGCCTAAGAGCACCAGAACCAACCAGACCCTGCTAGGATCTGATGTAGGTCAAATCAACAAACACAACAGCAAAGGGTTTGTTTTGTTTCTTTTTTTTGCATTTTTAATGTTCACTCAAATGCTTAGTGAAGAGATGGGATTTCAGTTGCAGCCTGAAGACAAGCAAGAGACTCTAGTGGACATCTAGTGGAAGGTCATTCCACCTGGCTGCCAGTCTTGATGCTTGTCTTCCTTTCATCTTACCTATTCATGCTTTTATCCATTAATTACATACAACCAAAGACATAAAACAATCATTTGGGGATTGGCAAAAGATTAGGGTTATTTACATGAATTCTTATGGGGAAATTTGATTCCAAATCCGAGTTTGAACAGCCTTTTGGAACATATTCAGTTTGAATTCTTCTTACGTTTGGTTTCACTATGAAACTCCAACCTGCATTGCATGGTTTTTAGACCAAGACATTTCTAATTTGATGGATTTAGAATTCAACATATTCTCACTATCTGGTATTCTTACCTCTCTGCTCCTCCTCTCGTCCTCCACCATGATCTTGTCGTGCTCCTTACACTCGTTCACAGAACACACACAGCACACACACACTCTGTGGGTCTTGCAGTAGAAGATGAGAGGCTTTTGATGGTGCACACAGAGCTGCTCGGGGCCGGATTGACCCACTTGTGCTCTATACGACGCACCATCGTCTATCCCTGCCTGGCTGTTAGCGATGGCTTCACTCAAAACAGACAGGGACACGTTCCGATTCAGAGCGGGTCGCATGGAGAACGTGTCATTACACACGGGACAGTTAAAGGCTATATCCCCAGAGACACCCTTCTCTCTCTTGTCCCAGTATTTCGAGATGCAGGCTTTGCAGAAGGTGTGACCACACGGTATAGTCGCTGGACATGCGTAGCGCTCCAGGCAGATACTGCAGGTCAGACTCTGATCATCCATCGTGAGATCTGCCACACTGTCAATTAAATAAAGAAGAGGAAAATCACTTGAGCCAGTGTATAGCATCATTCCGTTGTTATAAACAGCAAGTAAGCACAAGGAATGATTCAGTGTGCTTGTGATATTATATTATGCCCAGTATGACCAGGGTCATGGAGGGACTCGGTCGTCCTGAGACCAGACAGTGTGTCCTGGATGACAGTCCTTTGAAGGGCCTTCAGGGGTCATCATAGGGATGATCCCCCAATGCTCACTACCTTTTGGGTTTGACATGCCAAATCTTGCCTGTGTAAGACACCAAAACTTCTTTGGGTGGTGTGTTCGTGTGTTGTGTTGGTATAGTGGAACAGGCTATGGTAAAAAATATTATATCACAATATATATATATAATATATTATATAGCATATCGTCATTATACACTATAATTATAACTATAATTATAACTATACATGAGAAAGCAAACTGTCCACCAGAGTAGGAAAATGTATCATGATACAATAAAATACTGTCATATTACCCACCCCCAGATCTCACACGCAGCAGTGCTGCTGGAGTTTTAAACACCAGTGTCAATACTGGACCGAAAATAGCCAGCAACCACAAATGTAAAGCCACCAGCATCCTGTGATCCTGAACATTGATTAAGAATTCGAAAACGGCTAGCACTAACTGTACAGTCAGTGAGCACTGGGTTTGAAAACTCCAGCAGCACTGCTGTGTCTGATCCGCACACTAGCACATGCTGAGAAGGAGCCACCACGCAAATAGTACCTGATCTGTGCTGGTCCTGAACACAGAGTAAAGAGGATGAACAAAGTATGTCGAAAAACAGATGGACTACAGTCTGTACTTAGAGAACTACAAAGTGCTTCTGTATGTTAAATGGGACTGATAACATGGACAGGGAGTGTATTTTTTTTGTTGTTGTTGTTTATTTGGCTTCTTTAACATCGCTGTCGGCATCTGTGGCTATCTTAGCGACACACACAAGGTTATAACCATACGCAAGTTCATCTCAAGACTAGTCATATATACACACAAGCCAATGCCAATTTAGAGACACCAATTAACCTTATATGCATGTCTTTTAACTGTGTGAGGAAACCCGAGTACCCGAAGTAAACCCACACAGACATGCAGACTCCACACAGAAAGGACCCAGGCTGCTCCACCCTGGGATTGAACCCAGAACCTTCTTGTTGTGAAACAATGGTGCTGCCCGACAGTGAGAAACTACTTAAAGTACCTAATAAAGTAATTATGAGTATATATATTAATTATATTGGATGTCTTCGGGACCTCCTCATTCCGATCCCCAGTGCTCCTCTGTGCCTGGGCCCAGAAAGCCCCAACTGTTCCTCTAACACACAGATGGAATTCAGAATGGCTTCATCCTCCATCCTTCTGTCTGTACACTGTGCCAGAATCTTTGATTTATGTGCTATTCTGGTTTATTATACTATGTGTACAGAACAAAGGGGGTAAATGTTACAGCTTTAATAATCTTACTTAAATATTTGAGTTACTGGATCTACATTTATATGAATTCAGAACTGTGCCGTAGATCGGAATCATGACAGTCTGATGTATGGAACACTGTGAACAGCTGCAGTTTTGACACTTAGCTTGGAGCTAAAAACAAAAAGCTGCTAATCTGGGGACCTGATTTCCCCTTGTACTAACTGATGATAAAGCTGCGCGGCACAACCAATTTTTTTACAGTAACGTTAAGCAAAAAACGTTAAGCATTAATAATTAGGCGTCTCTACTCACCGCAGTTCATGCAGAGAAACAGAATCATATATTTTGCTAAACCGTTTTCCGTTCAGCGGCCGCACAACTAGACAACCTGTGACGTTGTGCGCATGTGTGAAACGTCACTCCTTCAACATGGCGCTGCAGAGGACGGTAACGCGGCTGCTAACGGATTTAGGGGTCAGAAATAATGTGCGGAATTTTAAAACAGCAGGTTGGTGTTCATGTAGCGGGACATTTTGTTATCTTCTGTGGTGTGTGGGCTGTTTCTGATTTAAGCGGGTTAAAGTCAGAGCCTGGAGGTTTATTACACCTGCCATACGGAGAGTGAGTACTGTTTTAGTACTGCTTAGTTCTGAAGTATGCAGTATTGGGTTGATGCATGGACTGTACGAGTCGCTTAACGTCCACAATATGTTCTGTGAAATAGCATAGTTATGGAAAGTGGACGTTGTCCGAACATCATATGTCTGTTGTACTGCGCAATATGGGGTACTGACAAGGTTTTCTGTTTAGTTATTCATTTATTTTATCTCAACATTGGTCACTGCATATTGATTTTCTGGATTTTTTTAAGTGTTTCATGATTAGTATGTCTTTCCTGTTGTATTTATGATGTGAGTGGGTATTTTAGAAGAGAGTAGGGGACTGTGATGTGTGCAAAAACCATGAAATGGAAGGAAGAAAGATCATTATACAGTCAAGCATATTGTTATCCTTGTTCTTATTTTTCCACACTTCTGCTCTTAATGAAGCCAGAACTGCTTAATGTAGCCATGCGGTTCGAACATCGTTGCTGAGATAATCACACTGTACTGTGGGTTATCTGTTTTCAAAGTTGATCCGATTTGTTGTTCGTAATAGATTTGAGTTTTAAAATTCAAAAGTTCAATCAATAGAAATGTATTGACTGAAATGTTCAGGTTTAAATTTCTGTGGGTCTGTGAGATTGTTGTACCTTGTCGTGATCTTTTGTCATACATACACACACACACACACACACACAC
>JAUZST010005547.1:0-15500 GCA_034779995.1 Parotocinclus haroldoi | reverse complement strand
TAGCAGATATTATTATTATTATTATCATCACCGGTGCTGTAGCAGATGCTGTTATTATTATTATTATTGTTGTTGTTGTTATTATTATTATTATTAATATTATTATTCTCTCACCGGCGCTGTAGCAGATGTTGTTGTTGTTGTTGTTATTATTATTATTATTATTATTATTATTATTATTATTATTATTAATATTATTAGTCTCACTGGCGCTGTAGGAGATGTTGTTGTTATTATTATTATTATTATTATTATTATTATTATTATTATTATTATTATTCTCACGAGTGCTGTAGCAGATATTGTTATTATTATTATTTTTTATTTTTTATTTTTTATTGTTCTCACCGGCGCTGTAGGAGATATTGTTGTTGTTGTTATTATTATTATTATTATTATCATTATTATTATTATTATTGTTGTTGTTGATGTTGTTGTTATTAATATTATTATTATTATTATTCTCACCAGCACTGTAGCAGATGTTGTTGTTGTTATTATTATTATTATTATTATTATTATTGTTATTAATATTATTATTCTCACCGGCGCTGTTTCTGATGTTGTTGTTATTAATATTATTATTATTCTCACCAGCACTGTAGCAGATGTTGTTGCTATTATTATTATTATTATTATTGTTATTGATATTATTATTATTATTATTATTGATATTATTATTATTATTATCCTCACCGGTGCTGTAGCAGATGTTGTTGTTATTATTATTATTATTATTGTTATTAATATTATTATTATTATTCTCACCGGCACTGTAGCAGATGCCTCTGTATTGGACGATGTAGTCGCAGTGCACTGAGCTCAGGGTTTGGATTTCTCTTTGGAATTCGTCCATGCTGGATGATTTGTTAGACTGCAGCTGCTTTACTGCCACCAGCTCACCCGTGTTATCACCCAGGGGGTCGTACCGACACAGGTCAACTCTGCCAAAGTTACCCTTGCCCAGTGGAGAAATGAATTTAAGGTGCCTCTCCTCGTACACTTGTTGTTGTGTGCTCATTGACCTCCAGAGGGCGACTCTCTCCGGCTGAGCTCCATGTGTGTGCAGGATCTCATAATCTACAAACATCATCAAAAAGATTACTATAAAAAAATTTTAAGGGGTATACGCTTAATTATGGCTTAACTATATCTAATTAAGAAATAAATATATTTTCAATATAAATATATTTTAACATGTTTTCAATAATACTTGTGAAATTATTAAACATTATGTTTACATTTATTTATATATTTATTTAATAAATGACACAATATCTATTAAAATTCAATTACACAATGTCATATTAAATATTTAGAGTTTCAATTAATAATTTAATCAATGTGTTGTGTTAAATACTTTATTTGATAAATAAATATATTTATTTGATTAGATAGGATAAATATTATCTAATTTTAAATATTAACTTATTTATTCAAGAACTTAATATATTGCATTAAATAATTAAAATAAAGCATGCAATGTGTTTTCTTATATTTTCTTATATTTATTTAATGAATTACACATCGTAAAAATAAATAAATATTTATACAATTATTGCAAATGTTTAATAAGTATTTATAGCATGTTTACTTATAAATTATGTTGCATTATGATTTAAATATGCATTAAATATTTCAATATTAATTTAAGAAATTACACAGTAAAATGCATCCGATATTTGTTTTATTATTATTTATTTCATGAAATTAAACTGTATGTCACATTAAATATTTATATTTTTATTTCAGAACTTAATCAACAGACTACATTAAATATTTATATATTTAAGAAATTTCATATTAATTCACATTAAATATGATTATTCACTAAGTTAAACAATATGTTGCATTAAATATTTATATATTTACTTAATAAATTAAGCAATATGCCATAGTACACATCTACATATTTGTTTGTTCATACAGTGAATTACACAGTATGTTGTATTAAATATTTTCAGTATTTATTTAATCAATTACATAATGCACTTGCATGATCTATTTTAGTAATGACTGATTAATTTTAATTCAAGAGAATAAGTGCAAAGTGTGTGTGTGTTACCAGGTGTGATGAGGCTGTTCAGGTGTCGAATGATGGTACGAGATGAGGGTCTGAGCTCAGGTTGGTACTGCATGCACTGTGAGATCAAATCTGCAAGTTCAGTCCACTCCAAACACGGCAACTGAGAGCGCTGATCATAAAACAGCTGCTTCTGCTCATGTACATACACACACACACACACACACACATCAATAAGTGGCATACAAATCAGAACATGACGAGCATGAGGAGAAACATGTAGATTAATGTGAGGATGAACATGGGGAGGAACATGGAGATAAATCTGAGGAGGAACATGAGAAGGAGCACTGAGATTAATCTGAGGAAGAACATGAGGAGGAACTTGGAGATTAATGTAAGGAGGAACATGAGTAGGAACATGAATACTAATGTGAGGAGGAACATGAGGAGGAACATGGATTTTCATGTAGGAAGGAACATAAAGAGTAACATGGAGATTAATGTGAGGAATAACATGAGGAGGAACATAGAGATTAATGTGATGAGGAAGATGGAGAATAATGTGAGGAGGAACATAGTGATTAATGTGATTAGGAACATGGATTTTAATGTAAGAAGGGACATAAAGAGGAACATGCAAATTAATGTGAAAAGGAACATGAGGAGGATTGTAAAAGCTGTGATTATGGAGGTGCTGGGATTGCACCTGTCTGGGGTCAAGGTGCTGCTGGGGTACATTTCCTTCACTGAAGATCTCCCACAGCGTGGTTCCAAAGCTCCATTTATCACTCTGCTGCCCCAGCTCCAGGTTCTCCAGCACCTCCGGGGCCACCCATGGGATTCTGTCCAGGACCACTGCACACACACACACACACACACACACATACATGTCAGTGCTGCAGTATAGAAGAACCTGAGGTTGCTTCGAACCCCATTGGATCTCGGGTTACCCTCTCTGCCAAGAGTGGCCATGCTGATCCCCGGGTCACTGAGCTTGATGAATGGTGAGCTTCCTGAACTTGAGTCTCCCTCACGGGCTAGCAGAAGGTTTTTGGCACAGATGTTTCCGTGAACAATGTTCTTCTCCTCCTGTGGGTTTCATACAGAATATTGTTACACTCTGCATTGACATTGTGTTCATACTGATTCATGCTTTAAGATTTTTCACACACCAAGAAGTTGAGTGTGCAGGCAAGCTGTTTGATCACATCCAGCTTCCAGCTGAGAGAAACGCTCGATCTTTTCAGATAAAGATCCAGAGCACCGTATTTCACAAACTCCTGCACCATGATGTCTAGAAAAAAAACACAGTAGGGACAGCATAATGTGATGCTATAACAGGAGAGGGAGGAACAAGGAGGAACATGAGAAACTGATTGTGAAAAAGGAATGTAAAACATAGGCAGAAATAGGAGCAAGAAAAGTTTGGTGGAACACGTGGAGTACTATGAAGAAGAATGTGAGGAGGAATATGAATTGGAATGAGAGGAGGCATTCGAGGAGAAATGTGAATAGGACCATAAAGAGGAACGTGAGGAGGACCATGAAGAGGACCATAAAGAGGAATGTGAGGAGGAACATGAGGGGGAGCATGAAGAGGGTCATAAAGAGGAATGTAGGGAGGAGAGGGAGGAACATGAAGTGGCCCATGAGGAGGACCATAAAGGGGGATATGAAGGAGGAGGAACATGAGGAGGAACATGAGGAGGAACATAAAGAAGAACATGAGGAGAAATGAGGAGAAATATCAAGAGGACCAGAAAGAGGAATGTGAGGAGGAACATAAAGAATACCATAAAGAGGAACATGAAGAAGACAATAAAGAGGAATGTGATGAGGAACGAGAGGAGGAACATGAGGAGGTCCATGAGGAGGACCGTGAGGAGGAACATGTAAAGGAACCTACTTTTAGACTTATGGACAGTGACACCGTACACCAGCAGCAGGTGCTTATGGGAAATCTGGCTCATAAAGCTGGCTGCTTCAAAGAATGACTGAAACAAAGAAACAAGAATCAAGATTTTATTCCAGATAAGTCTGATATTTTTTATTATTAGTTTGGTTATGTTTGCACAGAAGCCTCCCGAGATGGGAGAAGCTGTTGTTTTGCCCATTTTTGCCCAAGTATTTTATAGCCTATTTATAACAGAGCATAGTCTCAAATTTGCTTTATTTTTGCATTTGAATTCTAACTCAGAAAACCTAGTGCCACAGTGGAAAGGAAAATGCACTAAAAAGTTCAAAACAAGAGGACACAAGTACTGCTGTTTCTTCAACATGTTTATTCATTAGCTGTTGGCTGTAACCCCACCTCCCAGCTGTTCTTGTGTTCAGCATCCAGAACTTTGAGCAAGACCTCGTTGCTGAGCGTTTCTCCATCGTGACGGTCCATCTTATATCCCCTGTAGACGTGGGTGAAAGAACCCTGACCCAAACTTTCCTTCTACAACCAGAAACAACAACACAAATAATTTAATCGTTTTTAATTCTATTGTATTCACATCAACTGGAGACCTTCATCACATTTCAAATCCTGTAATTTGATATTACCATATGTAGGGTCCAATAAATAACCTTCTACATCCCTCAGAGTCTATTGTGGGGTGAAGTGTGTGTGTGTGTGTGTGTGTCTTCCTACCCAGATCAGATCCTCTGGTTTGATCATATGGAACTGGATATGACTGGGTCTGTGGTGGTGTTGAGGAGGAGAGCTGGACATCTCATGCACACTGCTGTTCCTCATAATGATCAGGTTAGAGAGCTCTAAACGCGCACACACACACACACACACAAACACACACACACACACTTTATCAAACATTTATCAAGCTCTACAATACAGAGTTACATTCACAAATACTTTACTGTACAAGAACAAGCCTCGTGTTAACCAGGTCCCCAAACCCCGCCCACTTCTCCGGGCTCGGCAGCATCTAGGATGGACCGTCACCATAGAAATGTGAGGATTGTGCTCAGACCAATCAGGATTAGAGAACATTTTAGAACCAAAGATGAAAATCCAAACTGTTATGATGAACAAGTCCAAAAGCCAGGCTCTATTATGGTCTGGGGTCAGGTCCGGACCCTTGGAAAAGGTCATTTACACTTCTGTGATGCAAAAATAATGCAGAAAAGTACACCGATTTTTTAGAGCAACATAAACTGCTTTTAAGACGACATCTTTATCTGGGACTTCCATACAAAACCACATGGTGCACACATTTTACATGCTGAACACATTCCCCCATAGAATCTGCGGAGGATTTAGAAACAGAAAATGGGACAACAACAACCCCATCATGTTTGTGTGTGTGTGTGTGTGTGTGTGTGTGTGTGTGTGTGTGTGTGTGTGTGTGTGTGTGTGTGTGTGTGTGTGTATGTTGTACCTTTAGCTCGGGGAGGGCAGCAGGTGCTGAGTGTTACAGGAATATCAGTCAGCAAGAGTGTGTGATGTTTATAGAAGTTTGTTAAATCTTTCAGACTTCTGAAGGATGTGTGGATTCCAGCCAACTGGAACATCTCAGTGTGCTCTATGAGACAGTCCTTATAATCCAAACCCAGAGGAGTCTGCAACACAACAACACAACACAACCCATCACATCACACATCAGTCTTTATAATCCAAACCCAGAGGAGTCTGTAACACAACAACACAACACAACCCATCACATCACACATCAGTCCATATAATCCAAACCCAGAGGAGTCTGTAACACAACAACACAACACATCCCAACACACATTAGTCCTTATAATCCAAACACAGAGGAGTCTGTAACACAACAACACAACCCAACACACATTAGGCCTTATAATCCAAACACAGAGAAGTCTGTAACACAACAACACAACCCAACACACATTAGGCCTTATAATCCAAACCCGGAGGAGTCTGTAACACAACAACACAACACAACCCAACACACATTAGGCCTTATAATTCAAACCCAGAGAAGTATGTAACACAACAACACAACACAGCACAACACATCACACATCAGTCCTTATAATCTAAACCCAGAGAAGTCTGTAACACAACAACACAACACATCACACATCAGTCCTTATAATCTAAACCCAGAGAAGTCTGTAACACAACACACTACATCACACATCAGTCTTTATAATCCAAACTCAGTGAAGTCTGTAACACAACACAGCACAACACAGCACAACACAACACATCACACATCAGTCCTTATAATCCAAACCAGGAGGAGACTGTAACACAACAACACATCACATCACATCACATATCAGTCCTTATAATCCAAAGCCAGTGAAGGCTGTAACACAACAACACAACACAGCACAACACATCACACATCAGTCCTTTTAATCCAAACCAAGAGGAATCTGTAACACAACATTATAACACATCACATCACACATCAGTCCTGATAATCCAAACCCAGAGGAGTCTGTAACACAACAACACAACACAGCACAACACAACACATCACACATCAGTCCTTATCATCCAAACCCAGAAGAGTCTGTAACACAACACAACACATCACACATCAGTCCTTATAATCCAAACCCAACACAACAACACTTTACCTCGACACAGATCATGAGGAAGTACTTATCAAACTCTTTGGGACTGCGCCGGAGGAGGAACGTCCCGTTTCTCGACCCAACCTTTTTTAGCTTGTGCATGGCAAATTCTGACCTGCGACAAAATTAACAGACGCAGCATTATTAACTCTAAAACTCTTCTTTCTCTCTGTTAGCTGGCGTTTGATCCGGTTTAGGTGCAAGGTAAATATTTGGGAGTACGTGATGGGGCCGTGGCAGTGATTGTTGATGTCCTGCAGGAGGCTGGGAGGAGCCACTTCAGAGCAGAAGTAGTGACTGGAGTCCGTGGTGAGTCTGAAATAGCCATCTATCAGAGACAGGAAGGACAGGGCCTCGGCCAACGTCCCGAACTCCACTTCCTGTTACAAACAGTACAAAGAACAGGGGTGCCCCTATAACTATGTGCTCTATGTATAGTTTGAGCTGATTTGGGACAGGGGGTTATGATCCTGCTGTAAATCTCCATCATCTGCTCGTAAAGGGTGTGCGCACAGCCAGCAACAATCCTCAATACAAATACAAAACAATACAAAAAAATTGACACCACTTCACCCCTGGCAGTCTGAACCGTTTGAAACAAAACAAAATAATTCTGACTTACCAGACATCGATCGTCCTGTCTGGTCAGGGTCACCACTCGGCCTTCAGTGGGACGTTTGTCCTCACAAACACGCTTCATGTTGACATCTGTGATTTGAGGGAAGTCGCAAAATGTCTGCCAGTCCTAAACAGATCAGCACAGAGGACAGGAGGACAACACGATGACGGACAAGTGGACATGAGTACAGCAAAGTGGTCCATGTGCTTCTATCAGCTATTGATGAATGACTGTTCTGAGAGAACGCAGAGAGATCACCGGCTTTGGTTTAGGCTTGTTGGGACTGAAATTCCTCTGTAGAGGAAGAAATGTCTACATTAAATCCAATCCAAGTCCAATCTTTCTTCAATTAACATTGTTTGGTCATAAACTGTAGGGAGTTCCTCTGATCATCTTTACTCCTCAAACACTCAGCCTTTCCTGGGTGCTGCTTCTGGACCAAATCGGGATTAGAATGACCTATTGACAAGACTCGTTTGAAATGGACCAAGCCACGAGCAGCTCTATCAGAGAACTTCTTACCTGTCGGTCATCGGTACGAGTCTGGATGCCTCCCTCTCCAGTCACTCTCACCACACACTGTTGGGTCATGAAAACCTCGGCTCCGTATTCAGGTTCCATGTCGCTCAGCTCCATCAGGTACCTCAGCTTCAGGATCCTCTCTCCAGCTGAGCAGCGACCGAGGTTCCTCAGAAGCTGATGGAGTTTGGTCCGGATCTGGTAACGCATCAGACGGTTCATCTTCTGGATCTCAGCTCGGTGGGTTACAGGCAGGCAGGCCTTATAGCTGGAAGATATTTGAAAACGATCACAGCACTTATAAAGAGAAACTTCAGAAGCTTCATGTGTGCATGTCATGATGATACACTGCCAGTACCTGGTGGTCCTACACACTTCTTTCAGGCTCTGGTTCTTCTCTTTGGCTTGTCTCCAGAGATCCAGTACAGCCAGACCCAAACACTGCTGCATGGCACTTATGGGAGGAGAAATGCCTCCAGAACCGGAGACCAAATCAGTCCGGGACTGGATTAGAAACACAGCAATGTTTTAAAGAGGCACCCAGGTACCATGAGATATTAATCATGAAGAATCTAATGGATGTGGTTGTGATTTCATCCTTACACAAGCTACGTATTCGAAAATGGAATGTGCTACACTTCATGACTGTACCTGAGCGAAAAGATAATCTATGACGCCATAATCTAGAACAGCGCAGATGCCACCTGGGGTCAGACTGTAACGGTATGCCACTCTGGGACCATTTCCAAACCAGCCTGAAAAGAAGTAACTGGAGAAACACACAGTGTATCAAATACAATACCAACCATCAGCACATCATCTACGTAGAATTGAATAGAACGTGTGCACTGATGTTTGATTAAGATCTAGCATTCCAGCTCATACAGTTAGGTACGGTTGGGGTCTGGACTCTGTGGAGTCCAGTCAAGATCTTCCACTTGGTTCCAACCTCAAACCAGGTTTGAGATTGGAACCTCAAAGAAACATTGATTCATGACTCTTGACTGGGCTCCACACAGCACCATCACTGTCACTGCAGCTCTTGTATCTAAACAGAAGCCAGTTTCCACATACCATAATCTAGCAGAGACCTAAACCTGGACTTTAAAGGGTTGTCTGTGTGTCATTCAGGTGATCAGACTCTGTACTAACCGCACTCTGTAATGGACCGTCAGGTTCTCATCACCCTTAAACACGTGTGTGGGTGGATACCAGAATGACAGATCTTCTGAGGCCAGAGCGAATAAATTATGGAAGACGGGGAGTACACCTGCAGACACAGCATCAACAAAATGAATACTTATTAGTCTTAACTTAATTCAGTCGATGGGCATGAATGAGTGAGTGAGACTAATGATCTTAAATCCATAAGTAATACACAAAAATGAGGGGATATTTCAAAATGAAGATGAAGCGATAAAAAAAGTGTTTAATTTTATTTAAGTAAAATCATTAGAAATAAAAAGTCAAAAAAAGTTGTTTGATTGTACTAATGAGATGAGATACTTCATAGGGTATCACTATAGGGTGCAGGACCTCACAGGGTACCACTATAGTGTGCAGGACCTCACAGGGTACCACTATATGGTGCAGGACCTCACAGGGTACCACTATATGGTGCAGGACCTCACAGGGTACCACTATAGTGTGCAGGACCTCATAGGGTACCAATACAGGGTACAGGACCTCATATGGGTATCAGTGGCAGCAGAAAAGCCTAAGTCGATTTCTTACTGGATGCATATCCGTTATCCAGTGGCAGTAAGAAACTGTCCCTGTAACTCAGTTTCAGTGCTGCACCTGCTCATGCTTACTAATAAGGTCGTGTAGAGGTCATCTCTTGCTGTTGGGGCAGATGGGCAGATAGACAACTTCTTACCTTAGTCTTCTTCGTACTGTTCCAGCCTCTTGAAATCGAATACATCGACGTTCCAGGTGCTTATTTTGTTTGAGCAGTTTCAGGACGTCCTATGGTATTCATTTTCAAATATTCCCTAATTTTTGTGAGCAGTTGTAGTATGTATATGATGCTGTGTGTGTGTTCATAATCACCACAGTATTTAGCAGCCAGCATGCATATGCTCTCAGCGGTCACATGACCGGCAGGAATGGAGACGGTGCTCTCACTTTTTCCCATCACCACGTAGTACAGATGCACTGAGACGAAGGATTTGCAGCTGGATTTCTGACTCCCCGAACGCTCGTCGTTCATCAACGGCATCATGTCATCTTCGCTTAGGTCCATCACTTCTGCTGCACACACGCATCAGGACACACAAGGAGAAGAACATGCCAAATCTCATCTACGCAAGGTTCTTAGCCCAGATTAGTCGAGTAATCACTGTAATCCAGTTAACACTGGACGGGCAGTGAAGCTACAGGACATTTCTAAAAGATCGGTTTCAGTCCTTGTGGTCTACGGAGGAAACTCCATACTGAAAGTGGCGCTCCTGCTCTCTTCCCAAAAGCATTCTGCAAAGATCACACCACAAGCACGGCGTGCAACATGGGACGAACCAAGTAGAGGAAGGAATATCATCACATCAGGTTTCAAATGTGTCTCTGCATGTCCACTAAACAGCTGTATTTCTAAATAGTACCTAGATTCCTAATCCCTTTTATATTCTACATTTCTTGTTCACTCTTAACTCTTTAACACAAAGTTTTGGCACCCTGTCAGTATTCAGTAGTGCCACCTAGAGGAGATAACAGAGCCTCCAAAAGTAACGGTCACAATGTTTCAGCCACCTCTCATTTTATAACTTGTTCTGCTCCGTCACCAAAGTTTTTTTTGGAAACCCAGACAGCGTTGTAGTCCCGAAGCAGCTGCGTTGCTCAAAATATGCGTGTTTTTTTTCGGTTTCGTTTTCGCATTGGTGTAAAGGACGGTTACACAAATTCCACCAAGACGCCTAAGCAGATTGTGTAGAGTTATGTTTAGAGACCGCATATAATCAGTAACCCTAGTAATACAGTGAAAGAGTGAGTGAAAGAGCAGTGTGTGTGTGTGTGTGTGTGTGTGTGTGTGTGTGTGTGTGTGTGTGTGTGTGTTTACCACACTGGTTCATTCATGTCTTTAGTATTGTGTCATTTAGCTCCGATCTGGACTTTCCATCTGATTACACACCCCAGGGTTTCCCAGTCTGTGGATATGCTTAATAACTCATAACATTATATTTTAAAGATGAAATAAATGCACAAGCGAACGTGCTACATAATAAAAATGTAACCCCCGGGGGGAGGATGTGGGACTGCAGCAAGATTTTATCAACCAGCAACCACCAAACAGAGACCTAAATAAAGACCTGTGTTTACGGCCCTAAAGAAATGAGTCACATAACACGGAAAAGATGTCGTCTTAAAGGCAGTTTATGTCACTCTAAAATCTTGGTGTACTTTTCTGCATGAATGCTGCATCACAGAAGTGGAAATGACCTTTACCGAGGGTCCGGACCTGACCCCGTGCCATGATAAAGCCTGGCTTTTGGACTTGTTCCTCATAGCAGTAATCCTGCTCGGTCTGAGCACAATCTGCGATTCCAATTCCATGGTGACAGTCCATCCTAGATGCCAGAGAAGTGGGCGGAGCTTCTGGACCTGGTTAACATGAGGCTTGTTTTTTGCACAGTAAAGTTTTGAGTGGTATTTGTATTTCTCATCGGACCAGGCGGCACTTTTCCAGTCTTCTATTGTCCAAATCTGGTGAGCCCATGCAAACTGTAGCCTCATCTGTTTTAGCGAACAGGAGAGGCACCTACCGTGCTCTTCTGTGGCTGTAACCCATTAGCATTAAGGTTCAGTGTTGTTGTCTGTGTCATTTTGACCCACAGTTCTGGCCTCCCTGGACACGCTCTGTCTTTCTGACCATTCTCTGTGTCGCTTGCTGCAGTCTGATCGGTTGAAGCGATGTAAGCAATTAGGAATGTATAAACTCTTATGCAGTTCGTACAGTTCATAGATGAACGCCCATCGTTATTATTGGGACACTAATTAATTAATGAAGGTGTTTCACCACTTCAGCCAGACACGGGGAAATATTAACTATATCCAAACAAATCTAGATGAAGTAAAATGACACATGAAAGTCACTGAACTTGTTCACACAAGAGTCCATAACACGCCACAACTCGCCATAACATGTGCCCTCGGATTACAGCATTAAACACAAACATACAGCGCTAATACATTTAATTATGAAGAGAAATGTTTACCTTTTCAGAAGATCTGCTGTAAATTTCCACTTAATCCAGACGAAACGTATGTTTGTTCATGTTCTCTAAAAGCAGGGGAAATGACATCATGCCTGCTTCCTGCATCGAAACCACATTACGCTTTTGCGGCCCTCCGTCTCGAGCAACATCCTCTCAGCTTTTGGGCAGGTTTAAAATGTGAAAGGCAAGCCTAAATGCAGCCGACAAGACTTGAACGCTGTCCCACAACTGCAGAGCTGGTGTGAGACAGAAGGGTCTGGACTTTACATGGAATAGTGGCTGAAATATTGGCACAAAACAACAATTCTTCCTTGCATAAAGGGATTTTTGCTGCTTACAAAATGCTCACTAAGAGAACAGACTGTTCACTTACATGCTAATATATGCCAGAGCTTATACCCATAGCTATAACTACAGTATAATTTAGGATTTATCCTGTACATGATTGTTTAAATATTTAACTGAAAGCTTCTTTTTATGACACTCGCTTTACCGAAGCTAAAACTTTAGGCGTTCAATCCCACTCAAATGAAGCAGCACAACATCCACAGGAAAAAAAACTTTATTCATTTATTTATTTATTGATAAGTGAGTTCTGAGACCTTACAATAAAACTCTGCAGATCATCCGGGGTTGATATATCATTGTGAGGACCATGGTCCGGACCCTGAAAGTCTTCTTAGGAAAAAAACATAAGAAGTTCTCAAACAGAGTGGAACCTCAGACATCGAACGGTTTGTTTGAAATGTTTTTGCCTCCAAGTTGAAACAAAAATTTGGACTTACATGAACATGGACACTCGAATGATCTTCCAAAGACAATGCCTTTCATCCAGTCCATTCGATGGCAATGGTGCGGCAATGAAGTGAAAATCGATGTTAAACCCTACAGAAGAAGAAAAACTAGAGTAGGGCTGTAGGTATATAATGTTATTGAATAATTATATTATTGTATTATTATGTATTTGTGTATTGTATCTTGTTCCAGACTCTCCGTCAGTTTTGGCGCCACCAAGTGACTAAAAAGGTTTTTTCTTTACATTTGAGTTTCAAGTATTAATTATTATATTATAATTATTATTATGTTATGCAAATATAGGCATGAAAACAATCATTTTGTGGTCGGGAACAGATTAATCCTATTTATTTTGACTTTTTATGATAAAATTTGATTCTAACCTTAAAATTATTCGAGTTCTGGAACCAATTAAGTTACACTCCTGAGGTTTTGCTGTATTATTGTAAGAAATTCCTCATTGCTTTCTTACGTAGGTTACGTTACATTTTCTAGCAAGACACATTTTGAGTTTGTTATTTTCGATATTTCTTTTAATCTGGTCAGAGGAAAAACAAAAAATAGAGGTGATGATGAAAGAAAAAGGAAAGGAAAACTTTCAACAACAGATTAAACTTTACAACACGGGAAAGCCAAGTTCTGGACCTCCTTTACTCCAATGTGAGGGATGCCTACAGTTCATCTGCCCTCCCACCTCTGGGAAGATCAGACCATAACCTGGTCCTGCTTACTCCCACATACAGACCTAAGACAACCTGTGACAAGGATAGCAATCAGGAGGTGGTCACCAGAGGAGACTCTGCAGGTCTGTTTTGAAACCACTGACTGGGATGTTTTGTGTGAATCAGCTGGAAATGAAACCCACAATCCATTTTCAGTGTGACTGCCGGCCAGATGGAATCAGCCCAAGAGTCCTCAAGACTTGTGCTACTCAGCTATGTTGGATTTTCCATCATCTCTCTAACTCAAGCCTTAAGCAAGAATGTGTGCCGGTACTGTGGAAAACAACCATATTGGTTCCTGTCTCTCGAGAGGTCTTACTTGAGACCTATTGTCAGCCCTTTCTTAAACCCCCTACAGTTTGCTTATTAACAGCAGGTAGGCGTAGATGATGCCATCTTATACCTTCTTCAAAAGGCACACTTGCATCTGGATACCAAGAACTCGGCAGTAAGAACCACTTTGACTTTTCCAGTGCATTAAACACCATCCAACCTCTCAGGGGGAGAAGATGGATAAAATGCATGTGGATAAGTCTATGATCGGCTGGGTCTTGGACTACCTTTCTGGGAGACGTCAGTATGTCTTTACCCTGTACACCACTGACTTCCAGTACAGGTCAGACCTCTGCCACCTTCAGAAATTTTCTGATGATTTGGCAGTGGTAGGGTGCATCAGGGGTGGACAAGAGGGAGAGTACAGAGACCTGGTGAACAGCTTTGTTGAATGGTGTCAAGGGAACCAGCTGATCCTCAATGTGACCAAAACCAAGGAGATGGTGGTGGACTTCAGGAGGAAGAGGACCACAATTAATCCAGTCTGTTCTTGCTAGTGCTATCTTCTTCTCTGCAGTCTGCTGGGGAAACAGCATCAGAGAAGGAGACAAGAACAAGCTAAAAAAAACTGATCAGGAAGGCTGGTTCTGTTCTGGGCTGCTCACTACATGATTTTGAAGTGGTAGTCGAAAGAAGGACACTTAGTAAACTCACTAATATTCTGGACAATACATCACACCCTCTACATGACCTACTGATCAGACAGAGGAACACTTTCAGTAGCTGACTCATCCAGCTCTGATGTACCAAGGAACGGTTCAGGAAATCATTTATAACCACTGTGATTACACTGTACAACTCTTCTGCACTGTGCCGGGACATTACTGTTCAATAATCATATGGAACATAATCACCGAACACCACTGCACATTACTAAATATTGCACCTGCTCATCACTGCACTGACACTTTATTTCCTATTTCATGTTTCATGTAGGGTATATTCTTCATTTTTGTTACTGCACAACACTTTATTGGTGTTTATTTCATTTACTATTATTTTATTTTTGTCTATCACTAATTTAATCTTGTTCTCTGTGCTGTTGTTGGAACTGTGCTGCTGTAACACACGAATTTCCCTCGGGATTAATAAAGTAATCTTATCTTATCTGATTTTATATTATCTTATCTTCAAGCAGCATCTTAGGCATAAACCTTCCTTATATATTTGAAGTCTGACATTCACTTGAAAGGCTTTTAAACTTTTTATTATTTAATTTTTTAATTAAATGGTTTTATGTTTTACATTTCGGTGTTCACCACATGTTCTTAAAATTGTTCTCAAGAAGAACTAATTAGGAGCTAATTGGAGATATAATTGGAGTATTGTCGTTTTATTCTAATCATTTCTTTAAAACATTTTCTTTCTTAGGATGTGAATCCTGCCCCAGATGTCCACACAATGAACAAAATATATATAGAATTTGTTATCTCTGGGGACACGTTGCTGGCCCTCATAAGGAACACAAATTTTCAAAAACTGTAATTTAATTTAGATTTTGTTGAATCAAAAGAGTCAAAGATCACATCAGAGTCAGAAGTGTCAGAATTTAGGTAACTGAGGGTAAGGTTGGGGGTAGCAATCACTTAGCTACAGTACTGCTACGTCAGTGAAAAGTCCCCACAATGACAGGAAGACGTGTGTGCGTGTGTGCGCGTGTGTGTGTGTGTGTGTGTGTGTGTGTGTGTGTGTGTGTGTGTGTGTGTGTGTGTGTG
>JAUZST010005546.1:0-41079 GCA_034779995.1 Parotocinclus haroldoi | reverse complement strand
GCAGATTTAATCTAATGCAGGTGTTTGTTTTAGAACCGCAAATTACAGAGCAGTCCTATAACATTTTCCTCAGAATTTACTAATTTCTCCAAAAACACAATTGTTACTGACTACAACAATTACGTTTATTTATTTTTCTTAATGCCAAAAGGTTGGAATTTTGAAAAAAAAAAAGTTGTGCGACATGTCTCAGGTTTTCCTACAAAATTATACAATTAAAATATCTTGGAGTGGTGATTGTATCATTTTTGCCAGGGGTTTTATTGTGATACTGATCAACATGTGAAATGACAGGGACTAGCAGAATTAACTGTGACCAAAGGTCATCCTCAATTCTATGCCTGTGCACAATTTCACGCTAAGGGCCTGAGACTTAATTCCAAACAAAACGTAACTGTTGCAAGCAGTTGATGAGGAATGCCCTAAATCTTTGGAGCAAACTTGCCAGATAGAGAGCTAAGTGCTTTCTTTAATGGAACGAAGATGAAAAAGCATAACAGAGTATAGCCAAAATCCCTGAATGTATCAAGTACAGATCGTCTCATGGAGGAAGCACATTTGTCAGTGCCCAGTGGGATCAAAACCAGAACATTCATTTTCAATAAGGAATTGGGAGGGTAAAGGTAGTGTTAAGTTAAGAAATCGTTCAGAACGCTGTGAATTTCTTTGAAAGTCATGGGATGGTGGTTGCTGGAATCAATTACCAGTAAAGCCCTCTTTGCTCTCTAGGAGTATTCATGACGTTTCGATGTTGTAACGAAGCGGACCAAGGAGACGGAGACAGATGCAGCTTGTGTCGAATTCAGGATTTAATGGAGAAAACGGCAGGCAAAAACAGGGTCAAACAGTCCAGGTAGGGACAAGGTAGGGACCAAGTGACTTAGCAAGGTGGCAGTGGCGGGGGTGCGTATAAATAGGGTGAACCGAAATTAAACCCAGGTGTGTCTAATGAGGTGCAATCAAAACTCAGGTGACTGTGTGCATGTGATGGGACGGGTTTGGTCGTTGGAACCGCCCGAGGGTGTGACATAAGCAGGTTCCTCTTGTTTCAATGTGGCTTACAAATTTTGTTTAGATCCAATTTACCTCACATGATCTCCAGTCTAAAAAGATTCATAAAAGTATGTTTTCACTGTATAATATAATACACATTGGACAGGATGCCCAGAGGGCAGGTAATATTTGGATAATATATGTATATAATATTTTCAGCACTGCTGTTGCACTGCTCACAAGCTTAGGGGATATTTAATTATGGGATATTCCATTTTAAAGTATCCCCTAATTCTCTGAGTAGCGTATAAGTGGATCAGACACAGCAGTGCTGATGGAGTTATTAACCAGAAAACGTTGGGACAGCATGGAAAATAGAACTAGAAATAAATGCAGTTTTCATTGACACATTCAGACAGTGGGGAACCAAACTCTACAACATCTTATGTAAATATTAGAATGCCATCTGGGTAGTGACTATTAGATTGAAAAGCAGTTTTAGTTTTATTGATAAGAAATCACCATGGTTGCAAGAAATAAACTTAAAAACGTGAAAAGTTACAACTGCTCATGACGTGTAAAATTGGGTGGTCTATTGGTAAGAGCCAGCTTCTGGAAGCTTGTGATTGACTCACCAGTGGGTGCACCACTGTCAGGTGCCTACATTTGCTTTACAATGACCATGAAGAAAACCTTCTCATAATGATGACATAACCTCTTATAAGTAAAACATGCTGAAGGGTTTATTTTTATCCTGCATGTCAACAATGCACCTCAGGACTAGATATGAA
Organism: Parotocinclus haroldoi; assembly: GCA_034779995.1. NCBI lineage: Eukaryota > Metazoa > Chordata > Actinopteri > Siluriformes > Loricariidae > Parotocinclus > Parotocinclus haroldoi. The sequence continues at coordinate 39,295 of JAUZST010005546.1, read as the reverse complement.
TTAAAATTCCACTAGTTTTAGAAATAAAATTTCATCATATAAATTTTCTCCCACTCCGTATTCATACAGAAACAGCTAAGATCAATACTTTATGAATTCTGAGTGGCACAGGAAGCATGCAGGCTCATTTATTTGTCGACCGGTGTAACCTATCACTTCAGTCACACATCTGCCATGATGACAGCAACCTTTTCCTCACCATCTGCCATTGTCCAGAAGACACTAATTAGGGAAATATGAGACGTTTTACATTTGTCGGCATGAAGGTAGCCTCTTACTTTCTCTAAATATAAAAAGTGGCACTTAAGCCTGAGGAAACAGACCAGATGGTTTGAGCTAAGTATTGCATCAGAGTGCATGCACGCTTTCATCAATCATTTCTGTGGCCTAACATACGGCCAAAGCTATTTTTGTTTTTTAATATTGCAATCTCTTTTTATTGGTGACCACAGTGGGAAGAAAGAAGAAAAAATGGAAAAACCTCACAGACTTACCTGATTCAGGTTGATTAACACATCTTTCTCAGGGGCATAGCCTCCTGTCGCCATGGGAACAGGGAGTGGCACAGCAGTGGGGGCGCTGGGGGTCTGAGATCAGCCCTTTTCTTTGACCGTTGGGTTTGCAGTCTGTCTGAGGGGTGGCATAACCTGCAAACACACGCACACACATACACACACACAGTTGATTGCAGCCCACCAACACAAACCAGGTTCAGAGCAAATGCACCACACTCATCACAACACAGCAAGAGCTTCAAAACTCATCAAACCAGCTCTTATTTCACAGAAATTGTGATAAGACATGTCCTATCAATGAATATCATAAACAAATGTACACTGCATCTTATAAAGAGAGCTTTTCTCCATTATAAAAATATGTTTAGTTACAATATATGATATAAATATATGCACATTAAATACACTTACTGGAGTTGTATATTAGGTACCGCCCCCCATTGTATTTACACTCACTGTACATTTTATCTACTCATCATACAGAAGCACTTTGTAGTTCTATAATTACAGACTTTAGTCCATCTGTTTCTCTACATACATTATAAGCCTAATTTCCACTGTTCTCTAATGGAAAGAATCCCAAGAGGGCAAGTAATATTTGGTTGTGGATCATTCTCAGCACTTCAATAAGACTGATGTGGGAGTATGTTTTTTGCCAGTATAAGTGGATCAGGCAGCAGTGCTTCTGGAGTTTTTAAACACTATGTTTACTCACTATTCACTCTATCAGACACATCCATCACAAAAGGCTGACTCCAAATCAGAAAAGGTTGTCATAGTATGGAAAATGGAAGAAAAAAAAACACGCAATTTACTTTTTAATTTGATTTGACTTTTATTTCATTGCAGATAGCATGAACCTCAGATATTCGGACACATTCCATAAAAGTAGCCATGCCTTTGTAATGTGTGTATCAATGTGGTTTTGCATTGTCTTGATGAAAATACATGGATGTCCCCGAAAAATATATAATCTTAAATGCAGCTTATATTGTTCAAAAGTCTCCATACTTTTCTGCATTAATGCTGCAATCATAAAACTGTAAATTATATTTGCCGACAGCACTGGTTCCCATACCATGACAGATCCTGGCCTATAGACCTTTGGTCTTAAAAAACATAGCGTTCATTTCTTCAAACTAAGATCGGGAACACAGAGTTGTATTACCAAAAACGAATTTTCACTGTGAGGTGGTCCATACTGGATGCCTTCAAACCCAGAGAAGTTGCATAAAGCTTCTTTTAAACACAGAAAAGATTTCAGGAGTATTTGTGAATGTATTTGTGTACTATACTCCTCCACATTGTAGATGCAAAGACAGAGACAGTATTGTCTCTTTTTGTCTAATATTCAGTATTGTATACAAGAAACATTTGTGGCAAAGATTATTCGTAAATGAAACAGAAACTATAATCACCTTAAGGTCTCTTGACCTATGATTGAGCAGGCACTAAAAATGTTCTAAAAGTAGTGGATATAAAGTGCCTATAAAGTTTTTTGACTCACATAATATATTTTTGTTTCTTAGTTTGTCAGCCAACTATACAACTGGAGTACCTGCCTGTACACAGCCTTTTTCAACTTGTATCCTAGAAGCCTAGTGGTTTTCTATTGGTTTTACAGCATATAACCACACAGGCTACACTAATGCAGTCAATATATGGTGTAAAACCTTGAAGAAGGAATAGTATACACATAGCCATGTGTTCAGTAGACGCCACATCTGGGCTCCAGGGACAAATTTAGTGCTGAGCCAAAGCAAGATTAATTACAGGTCTGTCAAGGATGAACTGATTCACCTACCAAACATTCATCAGTGTAAAGGATTATGAGAACAGTAGACAAGGACACACTAACTTAGGTATAAACACAGATCTGCCTGGAGTTTGATGGCTTATTTAGCAGAAGGTCAAGAGCTCAGCCTGCAGAGCATCTGTTCCCATTTGTGTAATTATCTCTGATCCAGCTGACTTGGACTGCATGATAAATACACACTCAAAAACAGCCAAACCTCTCTCAACCATGTGTGTGTATACATTCAGACTTGCTACCGGTGACTCATGATTTAGCATGTCTGTCAAAACAAACTAACAGCTACAGCTAAGCAAACCAAGGGGCTATCAGACAAGAATAAAAGTAATCCTTATGCTAATGCTGGTCCGATCTGAAAAGGTATATAATTACTCTGTCCATCAGTGGAAAGGGACGATCACAAGACCTTAGTTAACACTCACCTAGCATTTAGCAGATGCCCTTATACAGAGCGACTTCCAATTTAGTAAAGTGAACTCAGAAATGAGCAGTGGTTGATGTGACCATTTTAGTCTGAGGAAACCATTATACTAAACAAATGATTTTGTTCTTCATGATTTGATAAATGGTTAATCAGAGTGCTATATTCCAACCAGCAATGTCCTTTGCTGTGAAACCCTTTTTATGTATGATGTGGATGAAACACAAATTTAGACATATATGTGAACAATACTCGGGAGAAAAAGGCCTAGAACCAAGGACGACACTTTCTATGAGTTTTAACCAACGGAAAACACTAGATTCACCATCAGAGTTAAAACAGGTCAACAATAAAGACTTAACACTCAGGCCCTGGACTGGTTATCAGGATAACAAGTGCTAGCATCATTAGCAGAACGCTAATCACCACACAACAGGGCAGTTTTTTGTGATTTGTCTTACCAACATTATCGTAGCTTTAATTTAAACAATTGAGCTCAAAAAAGGTATTCAGTCCAGCCCTAATAACGACTGATGTTGTGTCAGGGTGGGTCAGCGACTCCCAGGACAACCTCCAAAGTGACAGCCCCACTAGAGATTAAATACCTGGAACTCCCCAACACCTTCTAAAGCTGAGCCTTTTGAATGAGAGGTGAAATGCATTCATAAACCACAAAAAAAGTTAATATACATTCAACTACAACACTTTAAACTATCGTTCCATCATCTTTGCCAATACCTCTGATGTACTTCTTCACTCCAAGACCCAACCAGTTATGTCTCTAGAATACCCAGGTAGGCTGTAGGCAACAACAAGACTCAAATTTAGGGATCTAGAATGATGGGCTACTGTATTTGCCCACTGAGCCACCAGATCGGCTTTGAGATATTTATCTTTTGCACCATGTTGTTACAAGAAGCTCATTATATAAGCATATTTAAAAAGCAGACAAATCTTTCAAGTCAATAATTTTCCTTTCACAAATAATCCACATGGTAAACTGCCATTAATATACCAGCGTGCACTTGGTACGTCCTGGGGACATTTAAAAAAAAAAACACAGCACTATGAAAAACAGGCTGCAGCTTGCTTGGGAAAGCAACAGCTGCCAGGAGTCTATGTAAACATTTTAAGGACGTCTAATACATAATTACTCTGAGCAGTAAGAGAAAGCAAAGGCCTGAAAACAATTTCTCATAAGTCTATGTCTGCAGTCTTTTGTGGCCATCACTGATTGTACATTACTACAGCATATTCCACAGACGACTCTTAACAATCGCTTAAGCTTCTCTACTCTGCTTTGAGAATTCAACATGAGCTTCAACTACTTCCTGCAGTTTATCTAATTATTAGTACAACTTCCTCATCTCTTCACTGCAGGAGCAAAATGCCACAAAAGATTAATGAAGCTTGTCAGTGTGAGACATTATGTTCTTATATTCATAAACACCCATCATTTAACCTCACTTTTTCCTGCTTAGGGTCACAGGTCAGAATGTGTTTTCTCCAAGGAACACACTGTACATGTGTAGGCACGACCTCAACAGGAGCCAGTAGCAGTACATCACATCACATCACACTGTTGCATGCCTAATGGATGATCTTCCAACCATTCTCTCTTTATTCAGTGTGTTTGTTTGGCTTCTTTATCTTTATCTTCTTTATCGGTATCCGTAGTCATCTCAGCGACACACACAAGGTTATATCCATACACAATTCCGTCTCAAGTCCAGTCATAAATATACACACACAAGTCAATGGCAATTTAGTGTAATCAATTAACCTAACACGCGTGTCTTTGAACATTTGGTCTTTGGGAGGAAACCCAGAGTAAAACCACGCAGACACGGGGCGGACATACAGACTCCAGACAGAAAGTATCCAGGCCTCTCCACCCTGGGATTGAACTTGGGACTTTCTTGCTTCCTGCCAGCGGTGCTACCAACTAAGCCACTGTGCTGCCCCTCGTTATTCAGACACAGTCAATAGTTTGCATGTGGCCTATTTTGGCTGGAAGTTATAATTTATTACTTATGTACAACCTCCATTAGCATGTGTTTAAACAGGGTCCGTGATGCTACACAGATGGATCTTAGTGGGTTAATAGCTTTCTTAATGTTCATGTCTTGTAAATGGGCCAGCTACTTCAACAGCAAGCACGTCTAACACATGCACATTAGGCACGCACCTGTTCCTTTTCCTCCGCAGTTGGATCAGTGCTTGTGCTAATGGCTTCTTAACATCAACAATTAGGCCGTGTAAGCTAAAACAGATTCATGTAATGGTTTTAATGATACCCCTGTGGCTGGACTTCATGGAATTCCACTACCACTAGCTGATTTAAAATGCTCGATAGAATCGACCTCGAAGTGTCCTTGGAAACCTATTCAGAAATGCGAATTTAGCTATGGATACTGACTGAGCTGATTTAGCTTGTTTCGCCATGTTGTTAAAATGAATAAATGAGGCTCTAAGTAAAACACAACCAAATCGATCTCTGACCCCAAATAAAGATCCAAATTTTCATGGATAATGTGTGGTTAGCCTAGGATGTGCTTAGCTAATTATTTGCAGAAGGCTCAGTAAAGCCGTTAATCATTCTATAATTTGCTCTAATGGAAGCGTGTTTACCTAACTCTCAACCAACAGTGGCTAAACATAAATCTAAATGCATTAGCAAAAAAGGTCCACATTTTAGTACACCAAGGAAGAACCATAGATGCTAAGTTTTGCTATTAGAGCCTAAAACATCATATTTGCACACAGAGCTTTTGCATTAATATCATTATGTTTATTATGTTTATAGGACTGTGGTAGCCTAGAGATTAAAGTACAGGACTATGGAACAGATGGTCTAGAGTTCAAATCCCACCTCTGCCACAGTTGGGTCCCTGAGCAAGACCTTTAACCCACAATTGCTTGGATTGTAAGAATGTATTAACTGTAAGTTGCTCTGAATAAGGGCGTCTGCTAAATAACTTAAATGTATTATAAGCATTTCAGCTTTGGGTCATAGAAGTCTAACATTTTGGTCCATGTCTTATCTCAATCTGAGATATGGTCTGCTGAGCTGAAGATTCAGGTAGCTATGTAATGGCGGTTATGTTCGGTGTTCGTTGTAGCCATGTAGCACGTGGGCCGAATGAATAAGGGATGTGTGGGCTGGCGCTCACTCTACTAACTTGGTAAAGCTGCTCCAGTGCTGCAGTTAATGCTTTTTCATGTGATTTATAACATTAGATTTAGTAACTATAAATTACGTTACATCAATCTTTGACATCTGGGTCAGCTTTATGACTTGGTGGAACCACTTGGATCCCGTAAGCAGGTGTGATTACAATTTAGCTTCTATAAAAGATATTTGCACCCTGTGCTCAGATCAGTTATTTAGTGAGTTAGTTAGTTGGTCAGCCTACAGGTAACTATTCCATATTCCTGTAAGATATGTGGTGAAGGACAGATGAGCAACAGGGTACTTTGCACACACAGGGAGATCATCATCTTGGTTTCAGTTACTGTGATCATTCAAATGTAAATTTTGACAGTGGAACCATGACGTGGCCAAATTACCATCATAATCCATGGCAGAACTGTAAAATAAGTTATTGCCAGTTCATAGTCACAATTAAAAAAGTTTACAATTATATGAATGAATATAATATGAAAATTGACAGTGAAACCACGAAGTGGTCAAATTACCAAAAAATTTATAGTAGAGCTGTGAACTTTATAGTCAAACTGTGAAAGTTCACATTAAAACTGTCAAACAATTTAATGTTTTACTATGAAATGTCAAAGTCCATTTTTCCTGGGTTACCATATTGACTTATTGATTCATTCTATATAGACACATCCAACTCTACTCACAATTCGTATTATAATTTTTCTCAACCAATAATTGTCCTCACCAGTGACTGACTAGCATAGCTTAGCATCCTGTACAAAAAACATCAAAATAGCAATTGAAAATATAAACAGTCTTCATTTTTGAGCTGGAAATCTCACTCAATCTTCACTAAAGCCCTTGCAGCATACATACCACAAATAAAATGTTTGATTAGTTCTATTTCAGCTGTGCAAATAGAGGCCATGTCCTTACAAACATAAGTCACAATGGCATTCATTATGATTCTGCATCCATTTGATTTATTTCGCTTTAGCAAAGGGATTCGATCAAACCTTTCTGAAGGTGAGGTGGATTCACTTATAACAGCCATTAACACTATTTCAGCTCACATATTTTAGCTCATGTACAGTGTATTACTTCTTAGTGTGCAGCATTTAAAGATGATCGTCAAAGATGTGTTGCCATCTCCACCTACAACCACCGAAAGGCAAACTCTACGGCTTACTTTTCAGCTCAGTGCTAGATTCTGTCAACCCAAAGTTCCTCATCTCCGGTTGTTCGTGAGAATTCTGCCTCTGAAATGGCCCTCAGCTGCCAACCTTCCCCATGGCTCTTAGCTGTAAACAGTCCTGACCCTGGCCAATCTCCAGGAAACCGTGAATACTCTAGAAATGATGTATGACTGAAAAAACATAGCTCTACCAGAGGACATTTTACTACCTTCATAGTGTCCTAGCCATAGCATAGCCATATGCTTATATGCAAATGAAAAGAATGCATCTGTCCAATGTTACTCATTTGCAAAGAGTAAATTCAGGTTGTTCCGTGGCTCTGAAATATTTTGATTCATGGGATGAGATGTTTTCACAGGCACAACATCTTAAATGCACTGCTTTTCCTAATCTGTAGTCTGTGATGTTAAACATTGACACAGAATCCAATAAACCCCACAGGGAAATGGCCAGAGTACTTGTTTTCTGTAACCTGACCCTGCGGAAACAGGCTTGTAATGTGCGTGACGTGTCTAAGTGTTTCTAACATGCTATCGTCCAGCTCTGCGTGCTTCTGTTCAGATCTTCTCTCAATGCAGCCATAACATTTCCATATAACAAAATGTAAAACTGAGATTGTTTGTTCATGCATACAGTGTGGGATTTCATCATAATAACAGGCAGTAACTTCCATCAATGGCATTGAATATCAATACTAATGGGAGTCTAATTCTGTCCAAACCCTCTGTACTTTGGCTTCACTTGTCTGATAAAAGTGACCCCAGTGCACATTGAAGGTTTAGCTCACAACTCATGCTATTACCTAAGGAATGATCTATTATTGTAAACAAAAATATGTCCTATTCTATATCTAACTACACATTAGAATGATGTTGATAAATCTTAAATACTATACTACTATAACTAATTATAAATGTTATGCCAATGCAGCTTGAAGATCTTGAACTTATAACCTTCCAAATAGGTTTGAGCCTTAACCATGGAATGAATACAGTAAATAAACCTGCATACTGGCCTAGACATATTTCTATCTGGAATAAAGTGATTAAAATACGACTAGTCTCATGGAAATAACAGTCAGGAATCTAATATTCTGACAAACCAGTTCACCATTGTGGCATTTAGCATTTAGGCTGTAATGAACTATAAGTGTACATTATTTGGTTAGCATAAATTAGATGCTGTGTCTAAATTGTTCCCTCATTGCTCACTCATTGCCTGTTCAGCAATTAGACTGTTCTAGATGAAGCACTTTTTAGGACGCTAATTATGGAGACACCTGAACAAAATTTGATAGCGCTTAGTTTAGAGTGCACTAGAACACAAACAAAATGCTTGTGCTGTTTATGTAAGCTAGCGATACCATTACCGGACATTTCAAAATAACTTTAGAGCTAACGAGATGGTAAGGGCTAACAGAGTGGTAAGGGTTTGTTTGTTTGGCTTCTTTAACTTCACTATCAGCATCAGAGGCCATCTTAAAGACAAGTTCATCTCAAGACTAATATATATATATACAAGTCAATTCCAATTTAGAGTAATCGATTAACCTAACACACATCTTTTGACTGTGGGAGGAAACCGGGGTACCCAGAGTAAACCCACACAGACATGGGGAGGACATACAGACTCCACACAGAAAGGACCCAGGCCGCTCCACCCTCGGATTGAACCCAGGACCTTCTTCCTGTGAGGCAGCGATGCTACCCACCGAGCCAACGTGCTGCCCGAGACCTAAGAATTAACAATTAGCTAAAGTTTAGTGTTCACAATGTATCACTATGTACTATATGAATCTGTTGTACAAGTGTTACAGTGCCTTACAGAAAATATGCTGCTCAAAAAAATGAGGGGATATTTAAAAATTCAAAAATTATCCAAAGAGGATTCCACTAGAACTGCTGGACAATCTGATCTTGTCCATGCCACGCCTACTGAACAGTCAATGTGGGGGCACTCTGGTCCAGTTCAACATGCTTCTGTTCGCCCTCATAAATGTCACTTGCTATTTGTTTACAATAATTTACTTTGCACCTCATTTATGTAAACAAGCAACTGTCTTTGACTTTTCATTGACTTTTCTAATAATCTTGTTTAATAAAATGAAATCAAATGCTTCTTTTTCAATCGTTCCCTTTTCATTTTAAACTACCCCCTCATTTTGGTCAGAACTGTATATAATGCACTATCCAGGGATTTTGTGAGAGTCGGAACGTTTCTGAAACCCTAACAAGTGCACTAGATTGGGGATAGAGAACGGGGAACATATTCAGACATTGTTCAATAACTTTTTGGCCATCGGTTGCCAGTATATCTGAGTTAACTGCTAGCAAATTAGCTAGCTCATAATACATAACCTAAGAGCTTGACTGAACCATATAATCCACCCTAACTATTACAATCAATGCAAACTAACGTTTGGACATAGCAGTGTATATTTTGTTCTAATATATTTAGGTGCATACACACCATACAAGCTCAAATGTACACCAAAGGTGTTCTTGCATCCAACCAACTACTAAGAATGTAAGCAAAATAAATGTGATCAGCCTTCGAGGGACCAGAATGGGAACAGAGTATGGCTGTATGGCTGAAAATTTAGAAACAGCTGTCAAGTCAAATCTATTTATATAGTGCTTTGTTTACATTGGAGCATTGTCTCAAAACAGCTTTAAAAAATTATATTATCTTTAAAGGCCAATTCCAAATTGAGTGAGCAAAGAAAAACTCCTAAATGCTCTAAGAAAGAAACTTTGGTATGACCAAGACACAAATAGGGACCCATCCTACCTGTGTGAGTACCAGAACCATTTGGCTCATAGCATGCACATCTTTAATACTTGAATGAAGCCTACATATGATAATCCTTTAAATAATGAGGTCTAAGTGGGATGTACAATGGTCTAACATGCTAGGCTTAGTGCAAGTCCCTGTGGCCGGTTCAGAAATCACATAACACAGGCATAACTGGTTGTGTGTAATAAAAGGTAGAGCTAAGAATACGTTCTCCAGAGCTAAAGCTGAAACCCTTACTTCAACCTTTAGGAAAAACCAAGGACACCCTCACCCCGCACCTTGGTGTGTAGGCCTACCAGAGCCCCATGACTCTGATCATCACAGTTTACTAGAACATATCTGTTTTATGATCATTGATATAATGCACAGAGAGTTGATTATTTAAAAATAAGTATTACTTTTCAAAAACTTTTCCATTCGTGATGATGGGATTAATTTTAATATAGGGTCATATATCTGCCATATTGTATTTTAAACACATAGTATATTGAATGTTTATTGGTATTTAAGAGGTAATGGGAAATTATTTCAGATCCTAATTTAGGTTTTAACCACCCCGGTTCCCTCCAAGCTTGAGAACATACATCATTCAGATATCATAGTTGCTATATAAATACAATAAAAATGATGTCATTAAATACTTTCATATCTGTAATAATAAGATTCAAAAGCCTTTGTACTGGCTAAAGTATTAATGTCGGACAATGTGGTTCTGCACGTCTCTGCCTTGACATTTGCGTTAATTACCAGGCTCAACAAATCTTCATCCATCACCATCGTTAACTTAGGCGAGAAGCTCGAAACATAGAGCACGGGATCACGCCTCCCACATGCTTCCCCAATCTTACAGATCCAAACCTACACCCTTTTACAGCGTTACAAAGAAATGTTTTGGGCTGCCGGTGGTGGCGCGCAGCTGTCAATTCAGAACGAACCCGACGTCAAGCTTATGGAATAGGAATGCACGAGCAGCTTGAGTCCCTTTTTGGGATGTTGTGTCCGCGCTCCTACCTGCATGTGTGCGTTTGGGCGGCTGTCTTGGCGGAACGGGGTTGAAGGCGCGCGGTCAGGCGACGCGGCTCTCGCCAAGCTCCATACTGATGATGATGATACTCTCCTCCTCCCACCGGCCCGCATCCACCGTCTACTAGGTCTGGTAGTCGAAGTCGAGATGAATCGATTCCTTGAAGACGAGTGTTGAGCCGAATGAGTCGACTCCACATGCAAAGTGAAAGTGATTCAGCTCAACGACAACATGAAAAATGAGAGCCTTCCTTTTTTTAAATACAACTAGCAGCAGTTGAAGTATTTTGGGGCAAAATTCATTTAAGTTCAGCAACCATAGGATGTAATAGCTATGTATATAAGCACTTAATTTATATCTAAGTTGTGGAACCGATATGACCCGATTATACTTTTAAAATCATTATATTTTATTAAAAAGATTGTATTTAAAGTCAGTACTCTTGATTGCGCAAATGTCGTATTGTAAATAGCATTGCCCCGTATTAGTGTTTCAAATAGAAAAACGAGAAAACTGCCTTGGAATCGACTCAATCGATTCCCAACACCTTGAATAAGAATCGACACGGAGTCGATTCTTTAATTTTAGTCTCGAACAGCGCCGCCGCCTGTAGCCGCTGATATGACGGCAGAAGCGCGTAACACGCAGCGTCATTTGTAAATATTCTGACAATTCTTAGATACACATACAATAGGATGACCAATGTATGTAGGCATTCCTTCTAATTAGTAATATTTCACACATTTTCTATGGTTCAGGAGTTAATGTAGGCACGGATAGCTGATTCACGCTCTTCACAGCACGTGGCTTAAGTAATCATAGGTAACATTTACATTTACTGCATTTAGCAGACGCCCTTTCAGGGCAACTTACAACGGATACAGTCTTACAATTCAAGCAGTGGTGTGTTAAGGGCCTTGTTGTGGCAGCTTGGCAGAGGTGGGATATGAACCCTGGACCACCAGGTCTACAGTCCAGTACTATAATCGCTAGGCTACCACAGTCCCATTTAGCATTAGTTTTGCATTTGGGGCCAAATGCATGTCTGGCTGTGGATTCGGATGAAGTGTTGCATTTTAACTGCTTAAAACTAACAAAAGCACAACAACAAATGAAAGTGATGTAAGTGTAAGAATTGCTGGGGGTTCATTCTGTTAGTTCATATATGGGTTGTGTCAGAAAGCGCACATGCCCAGGAAGGTAAGAGGAAAAGTAGAAGTGTTGAGCGGGAAAAAAGGAAAAAAAAACGCAAACTGTTCTGTGATGGCTACCATACCGCCGCTTGGACCAACCCCCGACTAGACATAAAATAAAATAAGCCTTACCCAAACCAAGCATACAGTGACATAGACCTAAATTAGAAAAACTACACCAAGCATACAACCAGTCTTACAAACCATGAGTTACCTAGAGAAACATCACACATAAAATAAATCCAAAACCACAATGATAACCAAGCTAAATCACATCTCAGACAGCCATCAATACTTTTTCAATGGGAAGTATAACAGTGAGCCAAAAATAGCATATCCCTTAATGAAATATCCCCCAATGTCAGTGTGCAGTGTAGTTCCAACCTCAGAGCAATGTTCCAAAATCCAAGGCTAAACCATGGCTTAATATTTTGTCCGGTCTGTTTACCCTGATGAAATGACTTGCATATTATGTTTTGGAGGCTAGTGTACTGGTCAGTTATCTAGGCCATACGAGTTCTTTATTTTGTGGTACAAGTGTACAACCTGGCTAGAGCTCTTTAAATTTGTGCACCACATTCAGTTTTCTGTACAAAAGAAACGACACTAATACTTTCAGCATTTCATTGCCTCCATGGTGATACTAAATTAGCTGTGCTCCTTAAACCTACCTCTAGATGGAGCCATCAGCCTGACATTTGAATTTCTGCGCTCGTATCACAGTGGCTATGAAAGTGTCTCATTTTAATCCAAATATGGAGTTTGTCTTGTCTTCAGTAATCACCAAGAACAAATACACTTTTCCTACTGTATACATAAAGTACAGTACTAATAAAGGTTGTACAGTAAAGTGACAGGTAGTGATGGTGTTGTACAGTTACAATGACACCGGTTTAGTCCTCACATCTGGTCTTTGGATCATTCTCATGACCATGTCGACACTGTGTCCATGGGTAATTCATCCCAACACCCCAAAATTATGTTTGGGTTAGGTTTTAAAAAGAAGCAAGGGAACAGTCACTGCAAGACCTTAAGCAAGGTATGTTTCATGTTGGATTATGCACGTTAGTACTGGTCTGATGTTGATCTGGTACTGGTTTAATTGGTTTATTAGAGTGATCCCAGACGGCAGACACTTCTGGACCAAATATGGCTCATTTATGACAGCAGTAAGTGTACTGTTAATCAAATGTGGCCCAAATGTTGCCAGTAAAGTTCATATTTTGTGCCATGTTATATAGAGTAAGGATGTTTACCTTAGTATCTTATTTCCTGTGCAATATGGATAAACTGCATAAATATTTTGCATGAACTTTAATTTACATTAACTTACAATTTATACAGTCTTACAATTCAAGCAATGTCTTGCTCAAGGACCCAACTGTGGCAGCTTGGCAGAGGTGGGATTTGAACCCTGGACCTTTTGGTCCAGAGTCCAGCACCTTAACCGCTAGGCTACCACACCCATAATTTAAACGAATAAATATTACAAAAAGCTTTCTTTTCTTTCCCTACAGCTTAAGGAAAGTTACTTTGCAAGATAATGAGAGTTTTCAGCATAAATGAGTCGTGTTTGTTCACAATTAGGCTCTGTGGAAACCATCATCTGTTTTACATCATAGTCTTGTGGATTAGAACATACTTTTCAAAAGGGATTTGTATTTTTACATTAAATTGTCGTAAAACACTACAAGCTCTTCAATGCATTATCCTTTAGTCATAAATTGTGGCATCACTGTGAGTGTTGATTAATAAAGGAGCTCTATTACATTTTAAAAGTGAACTATTATTCTTACTCTGTTTTGAAAATCTGCTATTAATAATATTTCTAATATATTTTTCCCACGCAATGGCCGTTTAAAATGTGTTATTCATTTCCACTGTAGCCAAATTAGGCATGTGGTTCCTGTTGATGTTGACATGTTTAAAAGTCTGCAGTGATGCCATGATAAATGTGGTGGTTGGCCACACAGGCTGTCCTGCCAGCTAATTGAGCCTATTAGTGCAAAACACAGCTTTTATTAGATGTTGCCAATGCATTTGCACAGTTAGACAAAGCAGCTCTATGATAAACAGGACATCTTGTCTAAAGTATACAATATACACACACTGGGCATTCTGCATTGTTAAACTATGTAATCAGCCAGTAACATTGTAGCAACTCAGTGCATTTGGGTATGTAGACATTATCAAGTTAATCTGCTTGTGTTTAAAACAAACATCAGAATGGGGATGAAAGGTGATATAAGTGACTTTGAACGTTGCATTATTTAGAAACTTTTGATCTACTGGGATTGCACGGTCTTCATTAGGTTTTACAGAGAATGGTCCAAAAACAAAAAAGCTTTGCTGATGTCAGGGGTCACAGAAGAATGGTCAGACTGGTTAATATGATAGAAAGGCAACAATAACTCATTACAACTGAGGTATGTAGAAGAGGTATCTTCTAAGCTAAGAGCAGGTAACTGAGACAACAGTTCACACAGGTTCACCAAAATTGCACAAAAGTGGCGAGACTGGCGAAAATATTGCCTGATTTCATGCGTCTCAGTTCAGGCAGTTAGAATTTGCCTAAACAACATGAAAGCGTGGATCTCTCCAGCCTTGTATCTACTGGTCAGGCTGCCGCAGCAATGGTGTAATGGGGTGTGGGATATTTCCTTGGTGCACTTTGGCCCCCTAATACGAATTAAACATCATTAAAGCACCACAGCCTCTCTCAGCATTGTTGCTGACCAAATGCGTCCCTTTATGACCACAGTCTTCTGATGACGACTTCAAGCAGGATAATGCACCATGACCCAAAGCTCAGGTTACCTCAAACTGGTTGCTTGAACATTACAATGAGTTCACTGTACTGAAATGGTCTCCACAGTCACCAGATCTCGATCCAATAGAGCACCTATGTGGTATATAGGGGTGTGGTGGAAAGGGAGATTTGCATCATGAATGTGCAGCCGACAAATCTGCAGCAACTGTGTGATATGATCATGTCCATGTGGATTCAAAATGCTTCCAGCATGTTGTTGAATGTATGCGATGACGAATTAAGCCTAACCTGGTCCTAGTAGGGTGCATCTAATGAATGGGTTGGATGTTAAAATTTGACATTTTTTAAAGTAAAACTAACATCTGTTTTACATTATGACTCTATGGATTAGACCTTACTTTACAAAAAAGAATTCAGAATCGTGGGGATTACGCAACTGTGGGCTCTTTAAATTCGTTACCCTTTTCGTCACAAATTTTTTGAATCACTGTGAATGTTCACTAAAAGATAAACCAATATTAATATTAACAAGTAATAAGTAATGATCAGTAAAACTGAAGTGGAAAATGAATATGTTCTTATTCAAACCTATAAATGTGTTACCAATCATGTTTCTAATATTCATTTCCCCATTCAATGACCTCCAGAAATGTGTACCTCATTTCCACTGGGTCCAAATTAGCCATGTGGTTCCTGTTGATGTTGACATGTGTAAAAGTCCACCCGTGATGCCATGATAAATGTGGTGGTTGGCCACACAGGCTGTGCCGATAGCTAACTGAGCCTATTAATGCAAAACACAGCTTTTATAAGATGTTGCCAATACAGTTCCACAGTTAGACACGTTTGAAGTCTAAACCTTTAAATGCAAGCTGTTCTGTGATTCAGCACATCATGCCCCAAACACACACTATGCATCTGGTTTCCTCAGTTTTAGCACGTTCTGTATAAGTACAGAGGGTTTTGTCTTGCCTCTGCTCTCACGGGAAACTTGGTAGCCACCTCAGAGCTCTCAATGTGTCCCAGAGTACTGCTTAAATATACTCATCACAACACTTTACTAGCTTCATTATCACAGTTTGGATAGTGTACCATTTTGTGCATTGTTTAATTGGAAGACAATAACTACTAATTAGTACGTTTTTATAGTTTGTAGTCAAGTAAACATAATCCACACTGCTCATGCATGTTCTGCCCCTATCTAAGAGATAATTCTGTCAGTGATTGAAAATGTCATTGCTAGTTAAAATAAACAGTGTGTGTGCGATTTATAATTCTCAAGAAGGTACAATGTAAATACCCTTCTATCTCACTGTATCTCATTATGAGAAGGTCAGGTGTTGAAGACAGCCTGTCAGAAAATAAAAGCAAAAGAGTTTGCTACAACCTGAGCTAGAGAAAGTTCAAAGATCAGCGAGTGCACCATGACGGAATGGTATATTAAATAAGTCGCAGCTGAGTTTGTTTTTTCTTTGTGTGCTTTTCCAAGACGTTTTGCTGTTTACTGACCATGAAGCGGGACCATGTGCAGAAAGTCTGGAGACTTTTAGTGAAGAAAGACTCTAACTTATCTGGGAAGTACTTAACAAAAGGTCATGAGATAGACGAAGGAGAACAATGTTTGACTTGAAAGGCTAAGCACCGTGGTAGCGTTCTAGCAAATATTAGGTTTACGCACACTGATAATCATTTTATTATTCTAGAGACTGAACGGAATGTGGCTATTATGTCTCAGTCAGTTGATTATATATTTAAAAGCACACTATGAAAAGAAACCATGATTTTTTTTTGGTGGAAACAAAAGTATCAATGGTTTCTATGATATATGTACCATGGTTTTAATAAAGTGCTGTAGTAAAACCATGGCAGATTTATAAAATACACAAAATCTTAGCATTAAATAGTCATGGTCAAGTATACAATAACCAGAGTTACTAGAAACTATGTAGTTCAAAGTTAATTCCACAGGGCGAGTCAAAAGCCACAGGGCATCTTTTTATTTCAGAACAAAATGGAAATGACATATCTAAATACCCCAGCAAGTAATGGGTGAGGGCACCTATCTTTTTTACATGTCTGTAAAAAAATCTTGAAAGTAATGTTGTCATGTAGCATATCAAAGAAGATAAGAATTGTCTCAGAAATCGATTGCAGCAATCAAATTTGCAATATCTGTTGCGGTTCAAAAGCTTCAAAAATTATTAACACAAAGTTCAAAAAGTTTGCTGTTTATTACAGGTAACTGAAGATGGAAAAATGATTCTGATGTCTGGAGAATGTAGGTGCTCTATCACAGCCGCAGACTTTCTTCTTTTTAAAACCTAACCAAAACATTATTTTAGGTTGTTGGGAGGAATTCCCCATGGAAACAGAGTGGACATGGTCATAAGAAAGCTTAACAGACGAGATGTTGAGACCAGACCAGGCTGCGTTTTCATCATTCATCATATATTCGTCAGAGTAAATTTGTGACAATACAGCATATTACCTCTAGGTGGAAGCATTTACCTTTCTTACAATCTGCACTCTGCTTCCCAGCTGACTCTACTCTGACAGTGGTAGCAGCATTTACAGGGTCAAACCGAGCTCCTCTGGCAGCTGCGTTTTCAATAAAGAGAGCCTGGATGATATTTTGCCCTCCCTGTAATTTGTGTGATTCATGTCTATATTCAGATGCCAAATCCGCATAAACAGAGATACTTTATTTCCACAGTCACGAAGACTGGGACGTACAGTTTGCCAAATGGATTAGGCTGTTATTTGAAATGATCTTTTTTTTATGTGAATGTGGCTGGACAAATGAAATCAAGAATAGAAACAGCAGCTTAAGTTACTCAAGCCACTGTTCATCACGACGGCATGAGTATTAGCCAGTATTACTTTTATTACTAAAAAGATTTGTCTCATCTCTCTGTTGACTCTCTGATGACTGAAAAGGCCATGTTCTGCATCTGACCTGAGCCTCAGTATACTTTTACCATATTGTCTTGTTCCTTTAAGACAAATATAATGTGATATTCTGAGAGAAGGGTGAGGCCACTCTCTCTCTCTCTCTCTCTTCCTGCTTTCCCTAAATCCACATTAGTCTTGGCAGCCTTTCAAAGGAGGCAACAGAAAAGACTTAATTTAACGGTATCCACTGGCGTGCAGGGTCCCTTGATGTGCTACTTGTTTTTGAAGTCATCTCACTGTACGGGACAGAACAGGGTTTCAGTCCTTTCTTTATCCGCAGTAATCATCTGATGCATGTCTAAAGTATCCAAAGTAATTAGTGCAACAAATATTATTTTTGGGATTGAATGCTTAAAGGTATAATCAAGGATTTTTCTAAATTTTAGCTGCATCGAAACAAAATCGAAACAAATACAAAAAAGTCTTTCTATTTGTTGTTTTGTTAATCACTTAAAAGGCTAATCAAAAATTATGAGGACTGGTTCTACAAATCTAAATGGTTTCAGAAGCTGTCTTCAGTTTTCCATTCAAAGCCATCCTAGGAGCACAGTGTTTTATGTGTTCAAAAATAATTCACTTTCTTCCAAGACACATAAATGCATAAAATCAGTCAGTTTTTGCTGATGTTTGCTGGAATTATCTGTTTGGAAACAACACACAAACATACAGAACCACAGCCATGCCCCTATGATGGTCTGTTTTGTGTACCTAGTCTCAGGACCAATGGCAATTATTCAAATGGGAACATATTTAATGTTTTCTGGGCTCAAAGTTTATGAGGTACTCTTGAAGGTTGTTTCATTATCAACAATTCAATTAAATGGTACTAATTGGTAGTTTAGAATAATAATGGCAATAATAATGGAAAACACAGCATAACCATTTTTTAAATGCGTAACCTCCTTGGATTGAATTACTGGTTTTGTACTGCAGCTCCACAGTATGTTTATATGCCATAAGTAAAATGCAAAATCGAACAAGCTGATATACGTGTATGTCAAGTCTTTTTAGGACCCCTCCCCCATTGTCCTTTTACAGAATGCTTAGATTATTCTAAAGTATGAGAGAGAGCCATTGACATGTTACACAAAGTTATGGAACATTCCAGTACGCAGATCAGACCAATTAAGGTCTAAGACAACATCCTGGTCCAGAAATAATGTGATCTTTTGCTGTCCTTTGGCCAGCAATGCCCTCAGACAATTCTGCAGGAAACAAACAAAATCCCACAACTGCTCATTCTGGGTCTGGTGACAGTTTGAACAATGTTTGCAGCTGATACTCTTTGTTGTGCTATTTTTTAATTACTTTGCCATTGAGTTAAGAAATGTATAAAACATCTACAAATAATTATTTAAAAAATAATAATTGTAGTGCAAGGCAATAGTGTGTGTTGGAACGAACATGTGGCTTCTGATTAACAGCACAATGAGACTGTGTTGTGTAACCAAAGTCAAGCTAAAAACCACATTGAACTCATTATGTGGGGCCTTTGACTCAAATGCGGTAGATCACTCCACTGTTTGTTTGGGTAGCACTAAAAACTTTCTTAAAGCTCCAGCTGAGGTTGTGCGATTGCACATTGTCTGTTCATTTACATTAAATGATGAGGTATAGGTACAATTTTGAAAACGGCTTAACGTGTATGGGGAACAAGACTGTGAAATGGGATTATAGAGTTACGTTTTAAACAATTTAGTATGAGCAGTTCATATAAAAGATTATGCATGGTTCAGATTATGGTCAGCATTATAACTGGATACAGGAGGAATGAGTAGCTCTATTAGTACTGGATTAGTCTTTGTAAATGTGAAAGTTTCAAATAGGATTAGAATCTGAATTAGTCATTTTATTGTTTCTTTTGAATGTCTAAAATTGGGATTGGTTTATTCCCTTTATCTCTACTCATTTCTCTTCCCATTTCAATGGGAAATTTCAGATGATCTTTCCCTTAGACTGTATTCGTATGAAATCAAACAAAATCCACCTTTATTATTCTTGCTTGTTTGTATGTGAGCGAGTGAACAATTGTCTCAACACATTGTTGTATATCTTTTTCACCTTCTCTTCAAGAGGACTGGTTTGAATCCAGTGGTATCTAATTGGAAAATATTACTTTTAGCCCTTTATTTATTATGTTTTTTTTGCATTTGGTGCCATCCTTTTGATGGATACATAGGCATAATTATGCACAGTTAAAAAATGAAATAAGGTTTACCCTTGACGTGATTTTTCCAAACTGCCAAAAGACGTCCACATTTTGTCATAACACGTCAACTCTCGATCTGAATTGAAGTGGATGTGCATGATATCTGGTGTGGGTTTTCAGATGTTTTAAGAACAATGATCAAAGGTTGGCCAAGCGTTCTGGCAAGAGTTAGAGCACACTGGCCTGGAAAAGAAGCGGGGGGTATAACATTTGAGAGGATCTAAAAGCTGCTCGGAGAATACACAATGATGTTACTGCAAAGGCAGACAGACAAATTATGGAATTTGAAATTGCATTGGAATGAGCTGATCATTCAATTTTGTCGACAATTTGATTGGTTGAGAAATTTTCTCACTGCGATTATACAGCACCGCTGTTTCACACCAAAACTATACCATTCTGCTGATTCATTGCCAAGTAGCAACAAGCTTTATGCACACAATCACATGAAATATACAAATAACACAATAACCCTAAAATGAATTAAATTCAATGATTTAATAATCAATTATTAATCAATTATTTTTCCATTTTATCTTTCACTTATTTGCACTCTGAATTTCAGCCTGAGACCAAATCACAGCTAAGATGTTGTTCGTCACAACACACTTCCTCCTATTCTACTGCTTAGTTAAATTGATTTATGACTTTTAGCATTTCTAAGACTTTCTTTGCACCATGAAACAGGCAGATGCAAATTGACGGTAAATTATTCCCTTTTAGAGGTCACCCATTCTCTTCTGGGTGAGCCTGAACAACAAAGGAAATCGTGATTTTTTTTCAAAGTTGGCATGATAGAACATTTTCCACTAAGAAACCCTACACGATAGCATGAAGCTTTCCAAAAACAGAAACCTAATTTGTCTCCTGTGTGGAATCTTAATTCCTTCCTTCCATTATTTATTTTAGGCAGTCACATTCTTTACAGTTACTGACTCAGACAAATGTCTGTGGTGTAGTTTACCTCTAAAGCTTGCTGAAAAAACTCAAAATAAACCCACCCCTTCCTGAAGGCCCACACAAACTCTGCTCTGAGCCTCATATCATTTGAGCATGGCTTAATCCTTAAGTCAGACAAGTGCTAAAACTCTTCTCTGTCCTGATGCATTGGAACAAGCTTCCTCTGACAATCACAGTGACAGACTATTGGTCCTGTGGTTCTTGTTGTTTTTACCCATGCCACTCTTAATAGGCTTTATCTTAGCTGGTGTTCTTGGGCTGTAGGCTAGCACAAGGAAACACAAAGGCAACTGCATGGCATTTCCATAAGTCGTTCTTGATGCAAAGATCTGCTAAATGCTATAGCATTAAATATAAACATGACTGCACAGGTGGCTTTGCTAAAGCCCTCCACCTTGTACATACACCCAAACCAGTGTTTTGTCTTATTCCACTCGGTGAAACAGGATAAGCTTATATCCTCGAAATAACAGTTCACAGCAGAGATTATGGCCTGTCACAATCTATTAAAACTTTATCACAGTGACCTTGTTTCTTGGCAGCAGTTTATACAATCATCATACAAGGAGGCCTTTATCAGTTTACCTTGTTTTCATTCTGCAATCGGATGATTGTTTGCCTTTTCTGTGCACAGTTACAAGGCAGTGAACCATAACTCCTATAGGTTTTTGGAGTTTACTCAGGAAGGTCTCAAGTGCATTTAAAGCTGCTCATACACTAGATTTTGAAAAGAATACTGCACACCGAATATAAAAACACCTTTCCTTTGGGGGACGAGCCAGAGACGTTCCTGTACTTGCTTTACTACTTCTGATTTGGTGCTGGAGAAAGCACTATGTGTGTATGATCCATGGCTTGCGACTTGCTTGATTTTATCTGAACATCAAGACTGTTGTAGCCTAGTGGCCCAGGGTTCATATCCCACCTCTGCCAAGCTGCTACAGTTGGATTCTTAAGCAAGGCCCATAACCCCCATTGCCTGAATTATAAGACTTAATGAGTTGTAAGTCTGGATAAGGGCGTCTGCTAAATGCTGTACATGTAAATGTAAGACTGGAAAAAGACCTAAGACAGCTTTGAATATGACCCTACGCCAAATGATTGTAAAGACACAACTTTGACATTAATACAGAAAGATTCTTATCATTGTATTCTGTATTCTGAAAATTTAACTTGTCAAATATGTCAAATCTCTAAAGCCCTTTAGTCTAAGGAGGGCATAAAACTTTCGATTCCGTGAAGTGTGCACCTGGTCTAACTCTGCCTAAATACTGATATATTGAGACTGGTCAACCCCCTTTACCTGTTCAGTCCTAACTGCTCAGTCCTGCACCAGTGCATACAAAAAAATAATAAAAAAAGAGAAATCTGTTAAGACATTATTACTTTATCCATGTTGCTGAACAAATCTAATGCAACAAACAAAGTCTACAATCATTGCTACATCAATTATACATGTTCAGACATGCCAGGCAAAAGAGATAGATGCTTACATTTATCTTTCTAACATATGCCTCAGGTGGTCAGCTGACACTTGATTTTTTTGCCAGTGAAGTGTGCCACATGCTTACACATGTCTCTTACTGAATCCTGCTGTATTACTAACAGATTTTCATTCATGTGCAAAAGTTCTGCTAATAATATGTAAACCCCTCTGCATATACAGTATGATCTCTTAAAGCAATACAGCTAATCGTAAGCACTTTGTAGAACAAGGTGGACCTTTTGTTCATCCCTAGGATCAGTTAGAGATTTTTGAAGAGTGGTTATTGTCCTTTGGTAAATGAAATCTGGCATGTTGATTGGCATCACTTTGTTTTACCTAATGTAGAGAACTGTCTAATGTTTTGCAAAAGAATTGAAAGGATGGTATGTTTGCAGCATAAGTGTGATGTTTGTAGCCACATCTAGCCAAAGTGGACATCATGATGGAATTAAAACAGTGAGTCATCTCACACTCTTTCAAATCAGTTTTCTGAATTTAGAAGTCACTGTTTTGCAGATCTGTTAGTATGCCCAGTGCTGCCACTATAAGAACATTGCTGATTTGTTTCAAGGCTGATTTAAGAAGGGGGTGTACAAAGTGCACTTATTGCCCCTAAGAAGTTCTCTTAAGTTCATTTAAGTTTCCACACAGTTGAAGAGTCAAAGCTATATGAGCACATATTTTTTTTCCTGTGAACCTGTGGAAAAATAAAGATATACTCACCAAGTATTTATTTATCGACTTAGCCACTAGGGGGCAGATCAGATTTAAAAACTCATTCAAAAATGAGTCAAGTCAAGATTACACTACTGCTCACTAAGTGATCCTGGAACACCCTCCCAACACACACACACACACACACACACACACACAAGCAAAACAAAAAAGCCATCATAATATTAGTTAAACATGGTGGAGGTGCTGAAAGAGAAAACTTCCTGAAAAGTATAATGCACAGATAAACCACAATCAAACAGGAAACGAATCCTCCGATGAGACCAAACAAGAAATTGTCTTAAATTGCCGAAAATGACGACAATTGAGTGGTATTGTGTATAAAATGTGCAATGTTGCATGTTATAAATAAAGTCAGCTTGATTTTGTACTCTCAGACAAAAATCACCCATTGTAAAATAAGTCTTTGTTTATGAGTTAAGGTTGGCAGACTTAACTGGCACTGTCAACGAATTTATATTAAAAGTCTTGTGATTGCTGTTATAATGAAGACAGTTGTTTAATCCTGTCTAAAAAACATCACTGTAACCAATGGGTAAACAATACACTAGGCAGACATGAGAGAATGTCTTCCTAAAAGTTCTTGAGTAAGGTCCAAGTTTCCATAGTAACGGTGGTAACACAGAGCCTCAAAAAGCCTAAAGATCTATTAGAACCAACAACACCTGTTGTGCGGGTTGTGTGGATAGAAGGAGAAATGGGTTGTGGTAAGGGTTTCTAAAAGCCAGTGGTTTACAAACAAAAATAATCCCAAAGACATTAAAAAAGATCGCTCAGTAAAAGAACAATTCTGACAAGAATGATACATGTGAAACACTGAATAGTTTTATCAAATGAAATCATTTAATATTTGGTAATACTTTACTATACGGGCACATAAAATAGCAATATTTCATGTGTGAGTGATTACTAAGTCATACATAGGCTCCTTGTGACTATGCATGAGGTGAGCGCGTGACATGCATGCCTTCATGCAGGAGCAATCTATTAATTCATCAATTTATTATGTTAAGCATTACTAAAGCATTACTTGTTCACGAGTTTATAGTGTGTCCATAGTGAGTTCATCTCTCTGTCATTATACAGCATTTTCACTAAAAAAAGAACCAGACATGAACATTGCCTTTTATTTGTATTTAGACTAATCTGTCCTTATTAGGAAACTTCTTACAGAGGGTTCTTGTTCCTCATAAAATATCAGTGGCAATCCAAAACATGTATATTATACAGTAGTCAATCAAAAGAGACTTCCGTAAAGTTCTCCCCAGACAAACTCTGGGGAGAACTCATTTTACGAGGTTTTGTGGTTAGCAGCTGCAGGATTTTTATGCATTAGAGTCAGTCCTTAAATAGCTTAAATGAACCAATTCATACCCTGGATGAGTGCATAACACATTCTGAAAAATAGCCAATAAGCTTAAATACCTGGTTGACTCTAAACCAACAATTATTCCTCCTGTTTGGATAGATAATATCTCTGGATTTGAGCTTAGAATATTTCAAATGTGTCCTTTATCTGGAAACATCATGGTGTCATAGTGCAGCTGTTACACTGTTTATCTGTGGGAAGAAATGTAAGAGTCTGAAACAGTTAAAGCTCTTTTGCCTTGTGTGCATTCTCTGAGTGAAGCAGATGTTTTCTGGCTGCTGGAAGTCTTTCTTATCCAAAATATTTCACGTTTTATTTTATTTTTTTCATTTAATTCTAATGTAGGGAAATGCATCTGCAGGTAGAGGCCACAATATTTCAGACTCTTATCTGTGTAGAGATGTCTCCCTAAAAGGGGCCAAAGCCTACACAGTTTTTTCACCTTTGATTTTAGTGTCAGGTCCACAGTGGCAGATTACTGGAAAGAAACTGCTTCTATGATTTCAAAAGTGTTTCAAACACTCCAAGCAAAGGAACTTAACTAACTAACAACAACATACAGTACTTATTTTGAATTTCTCAAGAGGTGTTGACTTATTCAGTTGTTTTTCTTAGCAGCTGAAGGTAAGGGCTGACATGCTGATGATCTAATGTAAGTGCTTTCCACTTCTTACTATCACAACTGACATGAAGCAGTAAATCTATTATTGTAACTGCCACTGTTATTGTGGTGACACCATACCTGTATTATGAACCTGTTACTATAGTAGTATACTAATAAGTGTGGCTCTACCACTCATTAGATGTTGAATCCATATATGTTTGTTCATATAATTCTTGTATATGTTTATTCAGTTGTAGCGGAATCATTTTTTATGTAGTCACTTTATTTCACAAGAACAGGGGTACTATAACCGGGCAGCTGGTTTTTAGCTGTTATAGCTAGATGTAGATCATTGGATTATCACTCAGTTATGCAAACAAAGTGGCTATCACTGGTGCTGTCTGTTCCTGAGGCAGAACATACTGTATAAAAAACAGATACACATTCGATTTGTAAGCATAGCAGATCTTAGCCTTTTATCCCATTCTGAAAAAAGTATTTACTTGGCTGCTACCCTTGCAAAAATACCCTTCCTGATCAAGCTTCTTCTGACTGTAAAAGGGTCATCTTGGCATCACAGTAAAGCTCCCAGATGCTGCTGTTGCTCAATAAATGTCACAATGAATACTTGCCATTGTAGCCTATATAAGCTGTGTTTTCTGTGTTTTTTTAATACTTCACACACATTACCTGCTTTTCTGGTTGTATTCTAATAAAAAGAGTGAGGAACTTATTATATATAATTATGTATGGTCGTTATACCTTGCTAAAACAAAATATATCTAATCTAACGGTGGCCTATGGCATCTTACATTGTGTGTGCTTTATAAATGTTACACAAATAATAATACTACTGCTAAAGAAACTCCAATAGTGTTCATACGAACAGGATAAATACTGTCGACTACATCTCCCCCTTACCTGGTACCTTGGAGTCACCTTTAAACCTTTCACCGTGGTAAGTGATCATAAATGCAGTAAAACATAAATGGCTCCTACAGCAACTGTGTCTTGAGCATGAATAATGCCTGGTATGAGAAGCTTGTCACTATCCAAAATTGTGTTCGCTATTCGGGGCAAATGTTTAGTCAAATTTTTGGCATTATCCTAATTGTTCGCTAACCGAGGTAACACTCACCCACTGGTATGAACCCATATTGCTTCTCACTGGTCATCCCCTCACTTATCAGCCTACCTTCCATGACCCTTACCCATAACATCATACTTAGTCTTAATAATTAGTACAAATACACTTCTTCTCTGGACTGGACTGGATAATGAACATTTAAAATTAACGTTTTTTAAGCCTGAACAATTGCTATACAAACATCACTCAACCTTCTCTTTTAAATATTTATTTGCATTTAATGTTATGTCTGGCCAGACCCAAATCAGGTCTAACCAGAGTGGTCAGTGCACCCTAAAATAGAACTGAGTTGGTATAATTACACTTGGTTGATCCATTTAATGGTATACATCCTAGGAAAAGTCTTCTGAGGAGATTACTATTAAATACACATCAATGGATGGTCTGTGAAAAGAAGTAAAAAAAAGGTATCTTATGCAGGATCAAGCAATGTGTGCAAACAAAAAATGGGAAACCCCAAAGAACAAAATACAAAACCAATTCTTGGCTTTGCTTTACCTATGAATATGTGCCCGGACAAAATACTCTGCCTTAGGGTGTCTAATACCTCTGTAGACAACAAAGGAAGACTTTGTGGTAAAAAATAATAAAGAGGTAAGTTTCAGTCTACAGATTGTCCCATAGGTCCACGGGTGTGACGCATGTTTTTATATTTACAGACCACAATGCAAGGTGAAAAATTGCAAATAATTGTACCTATAGTAATTTTAGGTCAAAAAGAATTTTACAGATCAATTCATGCCTATGTAAGTTGATAGTTTAACCAAAAGGGCTGCAACACAAAAGGATTGTGTGTTATTAAGAACATTGTGCTCTCCAAAGAGTCATGGGCAGTGTTAAGATTCAAAGTAAACAGATATGGGTCTCACCATTTCCTTCTTCACTGTTTAAAAGATGTCAACCCCCAAAGCATCCCAGCACAAAATGTAACCTATGAATCTGATATATAGTATGATAACTTCAGCAAAACATCACACACTTCAAATTCATAGATAGACATACTGAACTCGTAACGCTATCTCAAAGATCAAGCAAGGAGGTTTTAGAATTAAAAGTAAAAGAAAACCACAAATTGTGCTACCTGTCGTGTTTTCCTAAGGGTTTTTTCCTGTCATCAGCCTTATCCAGACCTCCAACACAGTCCAACTCCTTCTGGGCTTATCTATACTTCTCCACATACTTATTCTCACTCTTAATCAAACCACATCTGGGGTTCTGTCCCATGTGTTAATCTGTCTGAAATATGCCAATGCAAAGGTCAGTGTTCCATCAATGCCAAGAGGACTGGATCTGAGGTACATTTATGTATATATATATATTACTGATATGTATATATTACTGATATATTACACATTCTATGAATCCAGCATATTATCTACCACAGGATAAAAAGCTCACTTGACATGTTGACTCGCACAGTTTGAATTGCATTTCAAAAGATAATACACATGATAAAATACTTGACCAGTCGTTTCTCAACTTTGACATGGGCAGGCATAACATCTTTGAAAATGGCCAAAATATTATTATGACCGGGTGGGAGCCTCTCTGAATCAGGTGTGAAGCAAGCTGAAATTTCTCACACTGTTTGAGTATGTTGTTTATTTAAGGACAGATTAATTTATGCACCTGAACCTTAAACCTAATCACCATGCTTATCATCCTGGCTGACTTGTATTACTGCAGATTCGTTTATGAGTCAGATCAGAAAACACAAGCACATTAATTATGCGAGAATCTTTTAATTCATTAAGAGAACAGCATGAAACCTCAGTAATACATCCCACCACCTCAGAGTTTAGCAGGAAACTAGTTCATTACTTCCAACCCACGACTGAAAGCTTGATTGAGTACTGGATGAAGTACGGAGAGGTATGTTCACCTCAACAAGTAACTGAAGAAAATTGTGAAAGCAGCATAGTAAGTACAAAAGAATAGAAACTCATACAATAAGGCTGTAAAAAGCAGACAATAACGTCCACTGAGTTTATGTAATTCTTGCTCAGGAAGGATTTAGGCTACTGTATTATCCAGAATGGGATTACGAATGTTATGGCCAAGGGCACAGACATCCAAAGCGCACCTTGTAGTCCAAACAGCATGCTCCATTAATCTGCTGAGAATTTACACAGGCAAAGCCGGAAACTACGTCATTCCTTAGAGAGAAAACAGAAATCAACACAGCAGGATTATAAGTATTAGAACTTACTGTTCTCCATCAAATGTCAAACAAAATCTACACAATAAATCAACCTACTTTTGAAACACTTGTCCAATGTCTTGAGCCGGGACTCCAGAGAGAGTTGTGACCTGAATGGTCAGAGGTTTGTCACAGATCTTCCCTGGATACTCATTTCTCAAGTCAGACAGGGTTTCATAATCTCCTGTTACACTGGGATTGTCCCGGTCGAACCACTGAGTGTAACAAACTACAAAAGGTGGCTTACTGTTAATGAGTGAGCTTAGTTCTTGAAGTAGGCTAATTAAAGCCATAATTAGCGGTGTGTATTAATTCAGACATTTGTCCAAATCAGATGCTTTTTTACAGGATTCTGTGTTATTTTGTGGTTGAGAAATACAGTCTTACGCATGTACCTTTTTCAATCCTATTTACAGTACTGACTTGTCTCAAACTCAAAAATCAGTAATAGCACTTTTTACAGCGTTAGTCTAGTCCAGTTGCCTTTACAGTTTAGACAGTGGATGTTAAATAATTTATATATAATTAGTTTAGTTGTAATAGGTAAATCGAAGGAATAAAACATTTTGTTGAACATATGTCTTGTGGGTTATTTGTTATGGGTTAATTACATTTGCCATTCACGATTACAATTATTATATATTTTCATAGTTTTTTTTATTATATATTTTTCAGCTACAAATTAAAACTGGGCAATGCAGTTGTATAATTATTTGTTTTTAGTTGTGGACAAAACAATGTTTATCTTGTCTTATCCCTACATACAGCCTTTGTTTTTGCCAAATATCAGCAAGTAATTTGAAACTTACTTTTACGGGCTAGGTCTTGTGCTCCTGCAGAATAAAAAACAAAGAAAAAACAACAAACACAGAACTTAAATTTTTATCTAGGTTATGAACTTGTTTTTAGTCATTTTATTTTCCTTACCAGCATGGGCTGCAAGCAAGATCACAGAAATAATCTAGGATATAACCAATAACCAATGCTCAAAACATCATAGATGGTAGTAATATATTTAAATAAAGCTGCAAATGGAAGATGCTTATCTTTCTTAATTACATAAGCAGCAATGAATCAGTATAAAAACGAGACTTACCAACACCTTCATACTGAGTGTAGATTAGAATGCAACACTGTTGGAACCAAAATATACATAGATTTAATCAAGATGCTTTGGAGTAAATACCCTAAATGAGAGTTTACCTGTGCTTACCAATGCCTGAACTCTACTGTGATCCAATGTCCAACATCTGTCTAATGGCTTCTGTGATGCTTCTTTTATAGTCTCGTAACTGGACAGCACCCACATAGATGCAGGTGTTGATTTAGACTTCAGGCAATTTTGCCCCTGCTACAACCATCCAGTGAGAACTGGCAGATCAGTAAAACCTATTTCGTATTTTGTAGTTTTTCACTACATATAACAAACACCTACTGATTATTTTCTTCTCCGACTGAATATGAAGTTCAGATAATACAACACAACACCACTAGACAAAAAGAAAAAGTAGTAACAAAGTGGAGTAAAAAGAAAGACCGTGTCTTTCTACATATTTAAATAAAAGCTGTTTACTACCAGGGTACACAGATTGCCTTTTTGACCCTAATAAAATCACAAAAACCCTAAAATATATTGACATAGTTTGTAAAAAAATATTTGGCGTTTAAAAAATAATAAGAAGCTTAATTTTAGGATTTTACAGATGGTGTGCCCCCTTAGGGCAAGGAGAGTATACAATAAACTCCTTAAGACTACAAAAGGATTAACATTTCGCTGAAAGACAAGAAGTAAGGGGATAGGCTAGTCAACTTTTAGCCATTAATCAAGTCAACTTTTCACATGTAATGATGTCTGAATTAGATTAATATTAAATACACATCCGTGCATAAAAAGGCTCTGTTATAACCAGTATTACTAACTGGTAGCATGTGCAGGATCTTCAGTGGATACAGCAATGTGTTTAAACGAGACAAAATGGGGAAACCCATACGGGGGAAGTAAATACAAAAGCATGGCGTAATCAAAGCCTGTGGCTTTCCCGAGCTCATTAATGTTTGCACAAAGAAAAAAACGATTCCTTAGATGTCTAAGGCCAGTTTAGCCTGCAAAGAGGATCACTGGTATATACACCTGTATCTATCTGTATACAAACCGCAGCAGAACAAATGTGAGTCTAGAAAATCAACACATACTTTAAAAGCTTAGAAAATCATGTTGACAATGGAATACTACCTAAATGTTTAATCATTGTGGTTTTTGAAAAACTCAGGGGACCCTTGATCTGCTTCAATACGGCTGTAAAAAATCATCTGATTATGAAAAAAATTCAGGAATCAACACCTTAACCAAGAACATAAATGAACTGATGCTCATACAGCGTCTGTCCAATGAGTTCTGTGATTGGCATGTTGAACTGCTCACAAAAAAATTGGGGATATTTCAAAATGAAATATGGCTGGCTGTCAATATGGCTGTCAATGGCAGAACACATAATGGGAAACATTACCTTCAGCTAAAAGCATAGAGCAATGCAGAGAAAGGGCTGTGTAGTAAAGGTGCCACATTTATTTGGACAATCAAACTGGTGGATCTTGACCTGTGGCCAGATCCACTTCTCCCAATGTCTCATGAGAGCAAAGTCTGAACTTCTTTGCATTTCTAGCAGGCAACAATCTCTCAGCAAGAGGTACACTACACAAAAGTAGTACCTGAGAGTATTTTTATAGGGCAGCAGCAGAAGCAGATTCATGCTGTGTTGTGGCAAGACCCAGTGTCTAATATCTGCCTGTGATGTAAAAGTATTCCAACTTTGGCAGCTGACATTTCTATCTGGGTGCTTTATTTGCAAGTGAGTGTATGTAAAATTAGGACAATCAAACAATGTATAAAGTATAAACACTGACCATTTTTCACTGATCCACTAACGTTTCTAATATAAAAAAATACCAAACTGAATCTCAAGTGATTTTTTAAAATAAAGCAAAAACAGCAGTCAATTCACCTACATACCAAACCCAAGAACTTTAAGCTCAGAGACACCAACTCCACCATGCTTAGTCTACAAACCCTGCAACATAATGTGCATGCAATTTAAATGTATGTAGTGGAGAGTAAGAATCTTACTTAGGAAATAAGAACTTCCTAAGAACTTCTCTGCAATGGACTAGACTTTCCCACAGTATAGGAGCATTAATCTAAAGTATCAGCGATCCGGTTGTTTCTTTTGTTCTTGTCTGAGTAAATGGATATGGGTGGCAGAATTTTGTCATTGTTGGCCATTTTAGAAACACACACAAGGGTATATCAGGGTATAACTAGTTATAAATACACACACTCAAGTCGATGCCAATGTAGACTAATCAATCAACCCAACATGCATGTCTTTGGACTGTGGGAGGAAACTGGAGTAACCACAGTAAACCCACACCAACACGGGGTGGACCCAGACCGCTCCATAATGGGATTGAATGCTCAACATGTGCTATACAATGCACAAACCATGCAAATAATTTGCTCTAATTCTTACAAATTACAATAACAACAACAAAACAACAAC
Source organism: Parotocinclus haroldoi (assembly GCA_034779995.1). Classification (NCBI taxonomy): domain Eukaryota; kingdom Metazoa; phylum Chordata; class Actinopteri; order Siluriformes; family Loricariidae; genus Parotocinclus; species Parotocinclus haroldoi. The sequence continues at coordinate 7,185 of JAUZST010005546.1, read as the reverse complement.
AGCTGTTTATCAGAGTCATTGTATATTATACCGATTTCCACCCAGAAAGAAATGCACTTTACGCTGTACAGCCACAATCTAAAGATAGTTGGGATGGTTTGGAAAATGCTAACCGACACACCAACAGACTGCTCAAGCAACCACACCCGGCCTCACGCTCACATTCACCCACCTACTAACTATGCGTAACTATGACGTAGGGGACAGGGAGCTTCTGGCTATCAAGGTGGCCTTCGAAGAATGACGGCACTGGCTGGAGGCAGCCCAAGACCAGGTGACCATGCTTATGGACCACAAGAATCTGGACTACCTCAAGTCAGCCAAACCCCTTAACCCCCGTCAAGCACGTTGGGCTTTTTTTTAAACCCAGTTTAACCTCACCATCTTTTATCACCCAGTGTCCAAGAACTCTAAGACGGATGCCCTTTCATGCAGTTCTCAGCCCTCACCAGAGACTCCTGAACCCAGAACCAGTCCTTTTTGGACACATGCTTCCTTGGGGCTATTCAGTGGGACTTTGAGCAGGAATTATATTTCACTCGCTCATTTGCATCGTCATCTTGGCTACCCACTGGGCAAGAAGTAAGTCTTTCCGAACATTCATCACAACTCATTACCTGAGATCATGTCTCTCCGTGCTCTCATCACCCACGGGAGACTTGCATGCTTTAGCTTCTGGCCTCCCGATACTGCTGGAAGGCCATTCAAAGGGACATCCACTCGTTCATTTCCTCCTGCCCCACCTGTGCCCAGTGCAAGTCCCCACGCACCTTTCCGGCTGGCCAACTAGTCCCTCTGCCCATCACTCAGTGCCCCTGGTCTCACATTTCGTTGGACTTTGTTACAGACCTTCTTACATCTCAGGGGTACACTACTGTCCTGATCATGGACCAATTTTCCAGGGCAGTCAGGTTCCTCCCCTTCCCTAAGGTACCTACAGCCTTTGAGACAGCAGAAGCACTATTTAGCCAGGTGTTTACCCTATTCGGGATCCCAGAGGTTATTCACACTGACCAGGGTCTGCAATTCACCTACGCAATCTGGACTGCCTTTTTGGAGAAGTCGGGAATAGCTGTCAGTCTGACCTTGGGTTACCATCCCCAGTCCAATGGACAGTGCGAGAGAGTCAACTAGGAGCTGGGTAAGTTCTTGTGGGGGTTTTGCATGGAAAATCCGGCCAAATGGGCTCGTTTCTTCCCCTGGGCAAGGATCGTCCAAAACTCCCTTTGCCACTCCTCTACAGGCCTCACACCGTTCTATTGTGTTCTTGGCTATCAACGCCCATTTGTCTCTTATGCTCCAACACCCTCGGTGGCCCCCTCTGTGGACGCCTGGTTCAAGAGAAGCGAAACCGTTTGGAATCAGGTTTATCGCCACATCACACAGGCCATTCGGCGGTACTAAACCCAGCAGACCTTCAAGCCACTGAACAGAGTATGGCACTCAACCCATAACCTAAACTTACAGGGGAGTAGAAATTTGCAGCCTACATTTATTGGGCCCTTCAAAATTGTTAAAATTACTTAATCATTAATACTTATCACTCCCTTCTCATAAGTGCACTCACTCCGTTTTTCATCTCTGTTCACAGGCAATGGGTCCCTGTTTCGCTGGTGGATTGTTCCATCAGTGAACCGCCACCCATGGAGGTTGACAGTGCCCCTGCCTAAACGGTCCATCGGCTTCTGAATTCCCAGAGGCACAGCAGTCAATTCAACTACATTCTAAACCTAAGACCCTTAAGCTCCGAGACACCAACTCCACCATGCTTAGTCTACAAATCCTGCAACATAATATGCATGCAATCTAAATGCATATAGTGGAGAGTAAGAATCAGAACTTCCTAAGAACTTAAAGTTCTCTGCAATGAACTACACTTTCCCACGGTATAGGAGCATTAATCTAAAGTATCAGCAATCCGGTTGTTTCTTTTGTTCTTGTCTGAGTAAATGGAAATGGGTGGCAGAATTTTGTCATTGTTCCCTGTTTTAAAAGCCTAAATAAACTGTTTTACATCATAATTACTCCAAAATGAACATGAGCTCTTGAACATCAGATACCATTTACAGTATAGTAACTTTAGAAGATAACACATGTTAATGCATATCATTTATCTAATAAAAGATTTCTGTGTTGATGCATACAACCATAGTATTTACCATCCTCCCTCACTTGAATGACTTTAAATGTGTTTATGAGGTCAGATCAGAAAACTCAAACACTTTAAATATGATCACATTCTTTAATGAACTGCACAAAACCAGTAATACATTTGATCACCTTCAGAGTAAAGTAGGAAAAGAGTTCACAACTCACAATTAAAAACTTGATAGGTTATTGGGGGCAGCACAATACAGAGGGGTATGTTCACCTTAACAAGTGACAAATGCAGATATGGAAATAAAGAGACTATACACTCATACAATATGGCTGCAGAAATCAAGCACTAATGTCAGCAAGGTCATTGGAGGTTCAGGTAAGATCTACGCTGCTGCTTTATCCAGAACAAATGTTTATGGCCAAGTGCACGGGCATCCAAAGCGCACCTTGTAGTCCAAACAGAATTGTCCATTCTTCTGCTCAGAATTCACACAGGCAAAGCCGTTAACTACGTCATTCCTAAGAGAGACGGAGAAATAAATCAGAAACCAACACAGCAGGATTACAATTATTCTAATTTACTCTACTCAGTCAAAAACCAGACATACTACAATATATCAGACTCACATTTGAAACACTTGTCTAGTGTTTTTTGCTGGGACTCCGGAAAGAGTCGTGGCCTCAATGGTCAGAGGTTTGGCACAGATCTTTCCTGGATACTCATTTCTCAAGTGAATCAGGGTTTCATAATCTCCCATTCCACTGGGATCGTCCCGGTCAAACCACTGAGTGTAACAAACTATAGAGAGAAAGACAACTGTTATTAAGCAGACTTGGCTCCAGAATTTTGCTAATTAATGCCATCAATAGTTGCAAACTACATTTAAGAACTGATCACAAAATCCCATTTGCAGCACTGACATGACTCTAAGATTACTAACTCTAAGAAGCAAGAGCACATTGTATAGCTTTGTTTTGGTCCAGAGTTTCACTTACAGTCCAAATGATGGAAGATGAATAATTTTTCAGACTCTACAAATGAAAGTTTCATACTTTGTTTTTGTAATTTTATTAATAACATTTGCCTTAGATTTGTGAATAAAACAGATATAGACTGAATATCATTAGAGTTTATTTTTTATCATATGAACATCTTTCAGGTACTACCAGTTAAAATTGGGTAAGGCTGTTGTATTATTCTTTGGCTTTAGACAAATTATTTTGTCTTACACATTTAGAAGTACTAGAAACAGATCTTGTAAACATTACATTATATAATGTTTCTGTATTTCAGGAAGTCTCTCCCCTATATGCAGTCTATGTTTTTACTAAATATCAGCACGTAAGTTTGGATCTTACTGTTGCAGTTCTGGCCTTGTGCACCTGCTGAACGAAAAACAACAGAAAGTAAATACTTGTATATCTAAATTATTTACTTGACATTAATTGGCAGTAACATATCATTCTTACCAGCAAGGGCTGCAAGCACGATCACGCAAACAATCTAGAATATAAAACCAATGAACAATGCTCAGTACATCATAGTTAGATTGTAGATTTTAAAACACTGGGCCACACATTATACTGTAGCAATTTAAAAAACAAAGAAAAAGAAAAAGTAACAGCCCAGAAAAATAACGGCACACATTAAAATGTAGGAATAAATCTGCAAATACAAGACTTGAATTATTTAAAGAGTAGGGTATTAGTCTACAAATGAATTAATGAGACTTACCAACACCTTCATACTGAGTGTATGTTAGAAATAAACGCTGCTGGAACACAGAGCACACAGATTTAACCACAAAGTTCTGGAAGCAATACTCTAAGTGAGATTCCAATGTCTGTCTAATGAATTCTGTGATGCTTTTTATAGCCCTGAATTTGGACACCATCCAACCATAAGAAATGCGTTCGTAATCTTATAAAGTTCCTAAATCTGCAGGCGTTCATTTAGACATGTGTCAGGTAATTGTGACTCTTTCATAACCGTCCAAGCAGAAAAGCTTTATTATTCAACATACAGATTATGGTTATTTTTCTTCTCAGAAAACAAGCTCTGCCGAAAAGGAACTAGGAAATAAGGAAGTGCTAGTTACCAGTTAAAAAATAAGCAGACCTTTTCCGTCACCCCAACTAGATTATTCCTAGTTTTAGGAATATGTAAGCTTAAGCAGACATTGCTGTGTTTTGTGAGCTTATTAATACGCGTTTTTCTCAAGCAGAGAGCCAAGAAGTGAATGGAAAGACTTGTAGCATAGGCAGTGATTAAGTCTTGAGTTAAAGATTTTTACCTGACTGGCATCGGCTACAAGTGGTATCACAGTGGCAGATCGAGATGAAAAGACAAGCACAGTGAGGTCACATCTACACAAGGAGCGATGTGTGTAACAAGAAGTACAGTAGTTAGTTTTGTTTGGTTCACTTAACGTCACCATCGGCATCAGTGGCCATTTTAGAAACACACACAAGGGTATATCAGGGTATAACTAGTTATAAATACACACACTCAAGTCGATGCCAATGTAGACTAATCAATCAACCCAACATGCATGTCTTTGGACTGTGGGAGGAAACTGGAGTAACCACAGTAAACCCACACCAACACGGGGTGGACCCAGACCGCTCCATAATGGGATTGAATGCTCAACATGTGCTATACAATGCACAAACCATGCAAATAATTTGCTCTAATTCTTACAAATTACAATAACAACAACAAAACAACAACAGCTGTTTATCAGAGTCATTGTATATTATACCGATTTCCACCCAGAAAGAAATGCACTTTACGCTGTACAGCCACAATCTAAAGATAGTTGGGATGGTTTGGAAAATGCTAACCGACACACCAACAGACTGCTCAAGCAACCACACCCGGCCTCACGCTCACATTCACCCACCTACTAACTATGCGTAACTATGACGTAGGGGACAGGGAGCTTCTGGCTATCAAGGTGGCCTTCGAAGAATGACGGCACTGGCTGGAGGCAGCCCAAGACCAGGTGACCATGCTTATGGACCACAAGAATCTGGACTACCTCAAGTCAGCCAAACCCCTTAACCCCCGTCAAGCACGTTGGGCTTTTTTTTAAACCCAGTTTAACCTCACCATCTTTTATCACCCAGTGTCCAAGAACTCTAAGACGGATGCCCTTTCATGCAGTTCTCAGCCCTCACCAGAGACTCCTGAACCCAGAACCAGTCCTTTTTGGACACATGCTTCCTTGGGGCTATTCAGTGGGACTTTGAGCAGGAATTATATTTCACTCGCTCATTTGCATCGTCATCTTGGCTACCCACTGGGCAAGAAGTAAGTCTTTCCGAACATTCATCACAACTCATTACCTGAGATCATGTCTCTCCGTGCTCTCATCACCCACGGGAGACTTGCATGCTTTAGCTTCTGGCCTCCCGATACTGCTGGAAGGCCATTCAAAGGGACATCCACTCGTTCATTTCCTCCTGCCCCACCTGTGCCCAGTGCAAGTCCCCACGCACCTTTCCGGCTGGCCAACTAGTCCCTCTGCCCATCACTCAGTGCCCCTGGTCTCACATTTCGTTGGACTTTGTTACAGACCTTCTTACATCTCAGGGGTACACTACTGTCCTGATCATGGACCAATTTTCCAGGGCAGTCAGGTTCCTCCCCTTCCCTAAGGTACCTACAGCCTTTGAGACAGCAGAAGCACTATTTAGCCAGGTGTTTACCCTATTCGGGATCCCAGAGGTTATTCACACTGACCAGGGTCTGCAATTCACCTACGCAATCTGGACTGCCTTTTTGGAGAAGTCGGGAATAGCTGTCAGTCTGACCTTGGGTTACCATCCCCAGTCCAATGGACAGTGCGAGAGAGTCAACTAGGAGCTGGGTAAGTTCTTGTGGGGGTTTTGCATGGAAAATCCGGCCAAATGGGCTCGTTTCTTCCCCTGGGCAAGGATCGTCCAAAACTCCCTTTGCCACTCCTCTACAGGCCTCACACCGTTCTATTGTGTTCTTGGCTATCAACGCCCATTTGTCTCTTATGCTCCAACACCCTCGGTGGCCCCCTCTGTGGACGCCTGGTTCAAGAGAAGCGAAACCGTTTGGAATCAGGTTTATCGCCACATCACACAGGCCATTCGGCGGTACTAAACCCAGCAGACCTTCCAGCCAGTGGACAGAGTATGGCTCTCAACCCTTAACCTAAACTTACAGAGGAGTAGCAAGTTGCAGCCTAGATTTATTGGGCCCTTCAAAATCGTTAAAACAACTTAATCATTAATGCTTACTGGTTATCACTCCCTTCTCATAAGTGCACTCACTCCGTTTTTCATATCTTTGTTCTCAGGCAATGGGTCCCTGGTCCTCTGGTGAATTCTTTCAGCAGTGAACCGCCACCCGTGGAGGTTGACAGTGCCCCCAGCTACACGGTCCATCGGCTTTTGGATTCACAGAGGCACAGCGCATGGCTTCAGTACCTGGTCGCCTTAGGAACGCTGCTGGGTGGACTCTGAGGATGTCCTGGATCCACTCTTTGTGTAGAACTTCTATGCCTGCCATCCGGAATGCCCAGGACCCCGTTGTCCAGGGTGCCCTCGCAAGTCTGCCTCTGCACATCGACCTGTCAGGCCTCGGCCATTCTCACCTGAGACGGATCCTTATGGGCACTGTCACACCCGACGGACTGCTCACGCGACCACACCCAGCCTATCTGATGCTTACATTCACACACCTACTAATTACACACACCGGTTTCTCATCAGAATTTCCCTACATAAGCATCACTCCACCGTTCTCATTCTGCTAAGCTTATTGGTTCATTCTTCATTGCTCCGCACTACTATTGTTATAGATGATCATTGTACTTATGGTTGCTGACCTTGCTTCCCTCTTTCCTCTCTTATTGTCTTCGCTTGCTCCTTCTGGATTTATTATTGCCTGGCTGTGTTTTGACCCTGGACTTTTTCTGGCTTCGATTTCTGTGTGCCGTCATTATTAGCTGAGTCAAACATCGTTTAAAGACCCATTTATTGTGCACTAACCACAACTAACCCCCCCCACCCCCCCCCCCCACACACACACACCCTACAAACACACGCACA
>JAUZST010005545.1:0-15501 GCA_034779995.1 Parotocinclus haroldoi | reverse complement strand
GTGTGTGTGTGTGTGTGTGTGTGTGTGTGTGTGTGTGTGTGTGTGTGTGTGTGTGTGTGTGTGTGTGTGTGTGATGTCGAATGTTGCTAAGTAGTGAATGTGTGGGGTGATGAGCTTTGGTGTTTGATAATAAAGGTTGGTGTTAGTCGGTAAAGGTGTGTGAATGATGATAAATACTTAATATGTGATAACTTAAAAGGTTACAATATTACAGATCCCAATAATAGATTAAATTAAAAGGGTTCTTGTAAACATTTCGAGTGAAACAATTGATTTAAATGAATCAGTTTAATACTGTATATACTACAACATCAAACTGGCATGGTATGAACGTACAATATTTGGCATAGGAGCTCTTATTGTTACAGTTTTATAAGGTATTATGTTGTGTGAACAACAGATTAAGTGCAGCTGCTCTGAGCAAATTACCACCGTGAATTATAGGGGCTGATTTGTGAACTCTGACCCTTCATTGATCCACTGGCAATGGGTGTGTGTGTGTGTGTGTCATGTGGCCAGTTGAGCCGGTTGACAGAGCTAGTTAGCTGTGTAGCCGTAAGCTATTGATTATAAATGAGATCTGATGATGGCTCTTCATTGCACCTCCATCTATTACGTTAAAAATCCTGAAGACCCAGCCTCAACGCCGAATATTTTTTACTTAAGACCCCTGTCTCTCAGGTTTACTGCTGAGTAAAAAGTCTTCAGTAATCTGATGAGTCTCTATGTCTTATGATTGTAGACTCAATGTAGACTTGGACTGTGCTGAGATATTACAGTGTCCTGATTTGCATGCTTGTTTGCTGCTGACAAACAAACTCTCAAAATTAATATTTATTTATTATATTATATTTATTTAATTGTATTTTTTATTTATTTTATTTCTTATTGTGTATTTTTTCGGTTTAGGGGAAAGAGGGAGACTAGACACCAGCAGTGTTCGGTAGCAGTTATAAGCAGTTCAGCAGTTTATTCGGTAAACCAACAGAACCTGGTTGACTCTCAGCACAGTATCACAGCTCTCGTCACCTTCACACAGCATAATACAAAACTGACTTTACCTAGTTCTGTTATACAGCACTACTTAACAATGGGTTCATTACGAAATACAGTGTTCTCTCGTTTAAAACGAAAATCCGTGACGTAAGGACTGAATTGGCTTTGATACTGAAGAGAGATGCTAAATAAACTTAAAAAAAGAAAAAAACAACAACAACCTTTCAGTATATAAATGTAAATATATCATGTCACTAAGCACTACCCATCTCAAACTGTTTCAGAAACACTAGCGGCACGGAGGGCAGCGGTGGTGTGTGGGTTGCTCCCTCAGTGTAGATGATCCCAAGAAGGACGTGGTAAAAACGGGTTGGAGGCAGGCAACAGGTAGCATGGTCCGGACGCTGAATATCAGAAGAGAGCAGAGGCGAGCTGACATGGAAGGCCCAAAAACCAGAATGCTAAAGCTTATGGTAGCTAATGGTGCACCCTCTGAATGATGAAACCAAGGAAGGCGACCATTGCAGGTATAGAATTCACACTTCTCAGCCTTGATGAACAGCTTGTTCTCCAGGAAGAGATGAGGATATAGTCTAGGCGGACAACATGAAACAAGGTAGTCTCTGAAAACGTCATTCACTAGGGTCTGGAACACCCTGATCAACCCAGTATTCGAAGCGACCTAGTGGTGTGTTAAAGGCCATTTTCCGTTTATTCCCCTCCTAGATGCGCAGCAGGTGGTAGGCGTCGCATAGGTCAAGTTTGGTGAAGATAGTGGCACCTTGGAGGAGGTCAAAGGCCAAAGAGACAAGTAGTAATTGGGTACTCCTTGCGTTTGGTGATTGCGATCAGGCCCAGTAGTCAATACAGGGGAGAAAGGTGCCATCTTTCTTAGCCACGATGGAGAATCCTTTCCCCGGAGATGATGAGGAGGGCCTGATGGGCACTGCTGCCAGGCAGTCCACCACATTCCTCCATGGCCCCCCTCTCGCTAGTGGCAGGGGGCGCCTGGGAGCAGGTCAATGGCACAGTCGAGTAACCCTCGGCACAAACTCAGGTCCACGGCAAATGAGGCAGGAAGGCCTGAATGGGCTTCACGCCCAGAGAAATGTTCCTGACTGTCAAGGTGGAGGAACGTGGCTCAGACTGGTCATTCAGAGGGGGTTTGGAGTCCCGAGTGCTTCCAGAGGCCGACGGCGTCAGCATTGACTGTCTGTGGAACTGTGGGTTCAATAATGGCCAGATTTTTGTTAAGGGAATCCAGAGATTTCCACTAGGCGAATATAGTTTGGAACTCAATATGCGAAAATCCACAGACAGACCACAGCATGAGTAGCAAAGGATTTATTATAGAACGTGGGCAATAACTGAATTTAGAATAACACAAAATGTAGATGTAGTAGATGATCCAACAGGGAGCGTGGTCTGGAGGCTGAGAAAGACAACAAAAGGAGCTGAGGTGACATGGAAGTCACGAAAACCAGAATGCTAAAGCTAAAGGTGGCCACAAGGGATGCTACACTAACTAGCAGTAGCACAGCCAGGTACAGAGCATGATAAATGGAAGATCAGGCAATTTCTGGAGATCAACCCCAACGTTTTATGGTGTGGTGCTGATGAGGTGGAATCGTGATCAAGCTTGCAGAAGAGTGGGGGAGTGGTGACATCAGAGCTGCAACCAATGGATCGCTGTGGAAGCAAAAACACACATGCCACACCCGGGAGAGCATAAACATTAGTAAGGAATGGGGGAAAGTAACGGGTGAGAAACTAGTTGAATACAGAGCGAACCCAACAGTATAACACTTAAAGGAAAGGTAACTTTGGAACAAGAGTAACAGTGTTTCTCAGATATCTGACCCCACGTTACGATTTGTTGTGGTAGATTAAAGCAATAAATACAATAAACCATAGAAAAAGTGAAAAGAAAATTGACTTCACCCATGGACATGAGAGCAGCTTTCAGCATCTGAGAATAACCACTCGATCCTAGGCAGAAGGGATAGATGTAGATGCGTTGCTTAACCTAGCGCTTCTCGTATTACACCATCCGGCGCCCAAAATGTGCAGGCTGTTGCTGCTATTTCAGCCACGACGCTCCCAACGCTGACCGTCCTAATCCTCGCGGCGCAACACCATACAACCACGTCATCAACACACGTTGCTGCTTGTGCTAGCTTAGCCACTCCAACTTCAAACTACTTAGAACCCCACAGGTGTCCGTATAACTGCCTGCCTCCAAGACCACAACTGGCTCACCAGATGCTGACGTCATTCAATCAGTCACTCCAGTCCACACCCAAAAACAATAATAGCCCCTCAATATCTGCGATGTGGCACTTTCTGCCAGTAAGCTTCCTAAACAATTTTTGTTTGCAGTGGCCAGAAGGATTAGATCATGGCCTTCCTACATTGACTGTTTCTGACACTGTTGTGAGTACAATGAAGACAATGAACCCCTCTTATCTTTCACCACTCCTGAGCTGAGACTCTTCAGTGAAACCAGCAAGAAGGCACTTTACACAGTCCGAGTCAGATTTAAGTTACCCGAGCCATGCATCCCAGTCTAAATCTAATCAAATTCTGCATAAATAAATAGGATCTTAGCCTATACAATTTGATAACCAAATCCATAGTTAAGGGACCAAGTATGAGAAAGCTTTTTTTGTTGTTTTCTTGTGAACGAAGTAGGCGAGCTGGATTGTAAGATTCTAAGAGCTCACTCAGATAATGTGGGGCCAGACCGTGTAGAGCTTTATATGTCACAATAAGTATTTTATAATCAGTGCAGAATTTACCTGGTAACCAGTATAGAGACGACAGAACAGGACTGATATGATAACATTTTGATAACACTAACTAAAGTTACTCGCATCCAGCTAGTAAAGCGCTAGGTTATAAATGCATGAACCAGTTTCTCTGCATCTTGAAAAGAAAGGATATTTCTAAGCTTAGAAGTATTACTGAAAGAAATCAATTAAGCAGTCCCTTAATACCTATAGTGTTTTATAGCCTATTGAGTAAGATATCATGATCTAAAGGGGCAAATACTGCACTTACATCTAATAGAACAAAAAACAGTGAAATAGAATAGATAATTAGGTACCTTAATTAATGCTGTTTCAGTACTATGATGAGGCCTGAATCCTGACTGAAATGTTTCATAAATACAATTGCTTTGAAGGGAACTACAGAGCTGCTAATAAACAGCTTTTTCTAAGATTTTAGAGAGGAAATGTAGATATGAAATTGGTCTATAATTAGACAGAACACAAGGTTGTTTTTTTAATCAGTGGTCTAATTACAGCACACATAAAGGATTTTGGCACATAACCAAAGCATTGGTTCTGTAATACTAGATATTACTTAATTAAGTATATATATACAAACCGGATATAATAAGCATTTAGATAAGTATTAGTAAATGGGGTCAGAGACTCTAGTCCTGATTTACAGATAATTAAACACTCATCTAAAAGGTTGCTCAATAGATGGGAGATGTGATGAGCACTGAGTTTTATGCCTAATGTTTTTAAACTTGTTGTCAAGTCTGAGCCATATTTATTTGTATAGCATTTTTCATAATGGAGCATTGTCCCAAAGCAGCTTTATAACATTATGTTATCTTAAAATGCCAATTCCAAATCTAATAACTCCCTAAAAGTTGTTAATGAAATTCATAAAATCATTACTATTGAAATTAGGCAGAAGATGAGAGTCACTTTCTGTAATGTCTTTAGTTAATCTGAAGACTCTATTAAAGAGAAATCTAGGATTTTTTACATTCTGCCATGCTATCCCTAGAAGCAATGTTAAATACCATTAATTTACTATGTCACCATTTGTTCTAAACTTTCAGAACAAGAGCTCTTTTGCTTTAAGGTGCAGTCATTATATCACGATGCTAGCCCATTTCTCCTCATGCATTTGACCCTAGCAGGAGCAACTATTTATAGAGTTGAGCAAAATATGAATTCTAATCGGTTGGTTACATGCTCCAAATGATCAGGTTCTATAGGTGTATTGAGTTTTAAGTCTGGAAGGTTATTAATTAATGCTGGAAAATCAAAGCTGGATTATCAGAATTAGTAATCTGCTTGGTGTGATAACAAGGGAGTGCACACATTTATTTTTAATAAACATAACTTAAAAACTAAAAGAGAGCGAACAGAAACTTTCATTACTTTGTCGGAAAACATGTAAGGTTATTTATATTGATATCAAATGTTAATATGAGATATAAAGTATGATTAAAGTTCAGTGTTCATTTTCAAACTGAATATTAAAATCGCCTACAGTTAAAATCTCATCTGTTGAAAGTACTAGGCAGGAAAGAAAAAGGAAGAAGTAAATTCTCAATAAGGACTAGGAGGGTGGTAAATAGTGATAAATTGCAAAGATTATGGTTTAGACTTACATAACAGTAATGGAATATTGTAGTAAGGCCTAGATATTTGGAAACAAATTGTTGCTATGCCTCCCCATGACCTTTAGGATGAGGGCATTGAATATAGCTGTACCCAGGTGGGGAGCTTTCATTTAAGGCTAAATATTCATCCGGTTAATGTATATTATGCATATCTATTGAATAGAATTCCATCTAGCAGCTGGACTGAATGGCCTAAAGGCCAGTGGAGGAACAAGCATGTGGCAATAGAACAGAACAGATATTGCATGCACTGTAGAGAAATATGCTATTTATACTGTATATATGCTATAATTACATGTAAGTACTTTTTGAACATTGTAGTGATGCCTGAATCTATGATTGGAGCTGAGGCATTAAGATAAATCCTGTGGAGGACGCCCAAGAGTTATCTGCTGCTTGGGAGGCGACCAAATCCATTATAATTCAGGGTTGATGCTGAGCTGTGCCATGCCAAAATGGATTTTTTTTTTTGTGGATGAGACTGCAGATTGTACGACTGTATTCAATATGTGTTTTAGACTTGATGGCTAAAGGGGCACTTATATTATATGAAGACATGGATCAGACAGGCTTTTTGTTTTGTGGATTGAAATATGGACAGTTTCAAGATTGAAAATCAGTAAATGTTTGAACGGTAAAATGAATTACTGCTGTATGAGAAGATCCCTGGTTATATAAAGGATTGGTCAAATTTCTCTCTCTTTCTCTCTTACACACACACACACACACACACACACACACATACTTTCATGTCACAGTGTACAAATGCAACATTAGAATAGGAAAGGGGGAAAGGCAAAGGCAAAAATATTCATCACTAAACATATCTCTGCTGAATCGACACAAACCATATTTTGTGCAACCAGCATCTGAAATACTAAAGCTAAACACGTTAATCAGGGTCAGAATGAGCAAAAGTCAGTAACAAAAATCAAAAGTGACAATTACACATCTCTCCGTGCTGCCAAAACATACTGAAGTATTAATTGTGACTTACTCAGGCTCACATGACACGCCCATACATGCAAACACAGAAAGGCAAAAACTGAAGAAGAAAAAAAGAACACTCCACAGCACAAACATTACACAAAAACACACACCACTGTAAACATTTATCAACATGCTTCTTCATTAAAATGTCTTTACATTATAAAAACAACTTTATTTAAGTTGGTGTTAATGACAACACACTAAATATATTGCTTACACATGCTAATACCAGTGCACTTGAAGGCAGGTGTTTAATTAACTTAAAATATTTTCAAAAACATGGGGATTTTTCATGGTGAAATATCCCCTAATGAAATATCCCCTAATTTCTTTAAATCCTTAGCTGAGTCACATCCGAGCTACAGTAAGTCATGGCATTTTATCTATATGTTACTTTGCAAGCCACCCAAAAACAGGCTGCATATGTTCTCTTGAACTCTCGGCCACAGACAAGCTCCAAATATTTGAATAAAGTTAAACACATTGTTTCACAGAAGAAAGTAACAAACAAATTGTGTAATTGTATAGCCATAAACTTCCCGCCTCATGAAAATGAAAATGTACACAGGATTTGATTTATTTAGATTTATTTCTGGAGTGTGGGAGTCATTTTCCCTATGCTATATGACTAAATTGGACTTATGTTTGCACCTGGTCCTCTGAAACTAAGTGCTGTCTGACTAAACTTATCCTGTTACAAGAGGTGTCACAATCTCACAGATTGTGTCACAGATATTTATTAGTTATAGTTATTTACCAAAGCTTAAAGTGATGCGCAGTTCACCATTTTCACCAAGTGTTTATGAGATTTATGTTTACTCTTAACTCGCTTGTAGAAGATGGATAAGAGTATTAGAGGGGAACGAAGAAAAATAGTTGGAGTATTTTCTGCTCCACGTTTAAAATATGAGTTTATATGACACTAATTACCACTGGCAGGTATTTTTCCACAACTCCATTCTATGCCTTAAACACTGCAATGCCATTATGCATTTGTATAAGTAATTTGATAATTGAATCCAGGTTTTACCTTTTGGTCGTGAAGCTCAAACTGGTGGCGTTAAGCAAATTTCACCAGCATTTTCATCCATTGTTTTTATTTAGTGGATAAATAAGACACTGCCCTCTATCTCTTAGAAAAATAAATCTGTGTTCTAAAACGGGAATATTAAGTTGATCTAAAGGGACTTCACGTCTCTTAGTTCTTAAAATAGCATGGAACATAGAGATGGCAGCAGCAGCAGTTTTCACTGCTGTAACACCAAGTTCTTCATTAATAAATAATTAAAATGTGGATAGTCAAGAGTAGTAGAGTGGAAAAAGTGTGACAAACACCTGTGCTACTTGCTAATGCCACCATCCTGTCAGCCTCATTAGGTGTTAGCTTTAAAATAATAATAACGTCCAATAACTAATGCAGCTCAAAGGCACTCATTTTATATATATATATATATATATATATAAGCCTGTCTAAGATATGCCACGTTTTACTCAAGAAGACCGGTATAAAATAGAAATAATACATTTAGATAAATAAGCAGAAGCCCTTATCAATATTATAAGTTGACACAGTCTTACATCTAAGCAATTGTGGGTTAATGGTCTTGCTCAGCCACCACAAGCCCAATATAGTTTATTGAGTTCATAGACAGAGGTGTGTGGCCTCTTCTAATTACCTAATTACCGAAGTCAGCTATTTCAGCTACAATCAATTCCAAAACATTGATATTATAAAGTATGCATTTCTGGATTCTCCACAAATAAACAGTGGCAGTAGATTGTACTGATACCACAGTGACCGTCCATATGACATATTTATAGGTTTCTTCTTCCAACAAGTCTCCCGTTTTTAAGTCCATAAACGATTGGTCTGCCAACCTTGATTAAGATATTGGCTGGTTTGCACAGATTCTTGACCACCATGCCAGTAGTGAGTCAGGGCTTATTGTTTAACATCAGAAGCTGACATCACAGTCATGTTCCATGTTCCAGTGAATAGTCATCTTAGCAGAACAAACTCATTCATGCTAATACTCTCATGCTAATATTTTTTGGTATTCTTTATTATGCTGTTTGTTATGAGTGAGCTAGGGCCCAAGGATGCGGGAATGAAGAAACCCCACGACATCTAACAAGAATGGGGAATTATGGTAACGATGGGGAAATAACTAAACAGGCTGAGCAAAAGGCTGTCCAAATTACAAAACTAAAAGGGGAAGGTTCAGCACAGCTATGATGTGTCCCGTGAGGGAAGGGCACCCCAGCTGGCAAACAGGTGTATTGGCTGTGCGAGGCGCCGAAACGCTAGAGGGCAAACGTGCAGAAAGCACGTAAACGAGTTGCGCTGTGGTGCTTCTCAATTGAGCATGAGCTTGCGAGTGCGTTATGCACTCAGTGGAGGAGGGCTGGAGCGTGTCCCAAATGAGATGCGCCTCCAGCCGGAGAGCACTCGGTCACCACCGGGTCAGCGAAGCCGACGAGGAAACCCTGGATCTGTCCATACCGACTACATTAACCTCCGAGGTTTTCCTCGTACGCATCCGTCGGCTCGAAATGCCCCAGGATGTTACCAACTACCTTGTGGAAGGTAATAATAAATGTCCGCCAAGACAGACCTGTGTATCGCTAACGACGCGGCAGCGAACTACGCTTAGGTTATACTATAACAGAGCCTCCAGGTGTTTTCTATCACATCGTTAGCCACTATGCTAATAAAAGCGGCTATCGGGATTCGCTCTGTAATGACGGACGGCTGCACAAGGTTTGCACACCGGGATTTGGGGATTTCAGTGCTGGTCTACCCAAGGACTTTAACAGAGTTGTCCCTTTTGCGTTGTGTTGTTGTGAGCTTAGGGTCATTGTCTTCTTAAAAGGTGAAACTTCAGCCCAGTCTGAGATCCTGAGCGCTCTAGATCTGTTTATTTTATTAAGAGGATCTCTGCGTTTTAAACCATCCAGGTTTCCCTCAGCCCTGATCAGTCTCCATGTCCCAGTCACTAAAAACATTCACAACATGATGCGACCACCACCATGCCACCGTGCAGGGACGAGCAGTGTTTGGTTTCCCGCATACTTGACACCTAGAATGGAGGCTCTGAGAAAAATCCTTCCATTAAAGAATTATGGAAGCCACTGTGCTTTTTTGAACTTTCAGCGCAGCAGAATGTTTTGTAGCCTCCTCCAGATTTGTGTCGGTGTCACGCAATCCTTTTGCTGAGCTCCACAGACACTGCTTTTCTCCATACATGTGCATTGCTCCAAACAGCTCTGTGCCTCTCCAAATAATATCCAATCAGTTACATTTATCATAGGTGGGCATCAAACAAGGCAACATCTCAAAGATATTCAAAAGAAGTGAAGGCCCCCCAAAGCCGTGTGTATGATCTGAGCACTGACAGGCTGATCCACTACTCCTTTAACCTCTGCAGCAATGCTGGCAGCACTCCTAAGCCTAATGTCGAAAAGCAACCTATGGATGTAATGTTGAGCATGTGCACTCAACTTCTTTAGTCGACCATGGCGATGCCTGTTCTGAATGAAACCTGTTCTGTTAAACCGCTGTGTGGTCTTGGCCACCATGTTGCAGCTCATGTTCATGTTCTTTTTTATAGCCTAGGCCATCTTTGTGTAGAGCAACAATTCTTTTTTTCTCAGATCATCAGGGAGTTGTTTACCATGAGGTTCCATGTTCAATTTTATGTGACCAGTATGAGAGAGTGTGAGAGCAATAACACCAAATTCAAAATACATGCTCCCCATTCAGAAAAATTGTCTGACTGGGCAAACTTTTGTTTTGTTTGTGGCTGTGTTGGCTTATTTTGGGGTCACAGCAAATTTAGACTGTAGACTGAGACAATAAAGATAATAGTGGATTACTTTTTGATATGTTATATCAAATAGGTTTGTCCCATGTAAAAATATAATAAAATAGTTATCAAAATGTGAGGGGTCTAATTGCTTTTGTTAGATACTGTGTGTGTGTGTATATATATATATATATGTATGTATGTATGTATGTATATTTGTGTGTGTGTACTGTTTTATAGTGTATTTTAAAAAACCCTTGAACACTTTTTAAGAAAGGTGTATTCATATTAGTTACTGAAACACAGAAGAACATTATCCATGTTGTTATTATTAAAATTCATATTTTTGTTTGAAACGTAACCACACTGGAAATTTCCGACCTTTTATAAACGTCAATGTACCCAACAGGAGGCGCTATTGCTCATTCTCAGTGCGCCCATCAGAACAACCTGCCAATTTATTAGCTAAATATTGTTTTAATCACGTGTTAGTGATGTATCTATAGCTATATCAATATCCCACTTTATCTTTATTTGTGCAACATGTAAGTTACAAGGAATGTTTGTATTGCTATTGTATTACAGCACCCATTTGGTAAACTATTTTACTCTAATGTGTCTGTTTATTTGATCATTCGGGTTTAACAAAAATATCCATCTTATATTTGGGTCTATAGGACAGGAAAGCAAGTTAAACCAAAACAAGTTAACGTTTGTATTGATGGTCTGAAATGGAATTCTAATTTATTGTTTTTATTATATTATAGTATTTCTAGTAGTGTAACAACACTTGACTTGTAAATAGCACGTGCATAAATTAGCCTGTAAATATCATTACTTTTAGCCTGTACTTTATTAAAAATGAGTATTTTATTCTGAGTATACCAGTGACACCAGCAATGCACGTGCAATTATAACTCTTTTTTTCAGAAACAAATCAGTCCATAGCAGCAACACTATTCAATTTAGTCCCGAACATTTTGTTACATGTTAATTATTTCTCTGTATAAACTAATGAGACTAACTTACATATAATATATAGTCTGGCATAGTCATTTCTATCCAGTTAACCGATCTGAATTTAAAAAAAAAGAATACATTAAAAATCACTTATCACAGACCTTACTCGACGCTCATTTTTAGAAAACAAGAATTTATGCGAGACCAACGTCATCCCAACTCAGATTTCAGTCCATGCTTTCGTTACCTTTTTGGTTTCATAATTAACGGAACATTCACTTCTCACAAGAAAGCACCTTTTACATAATTATGGTGTAAAATGGCCGTTCAGTTCTTTGTGGCAAAGAATAAAATGTTAAAGCACCATGTGACGTTTGAGCTTTTATTGGAAGCAGGGTTCCAAGAAATGATTCATGCTTCAAGAACATTGTAATGGGATTCCTTTAGCATTTGGCAATTATTATTTCGGAGAATTCTGTTATAATGATTTACAATGATTTGAAATGATTACTTTGGAGAATTTTGTTATAATAATTATTTTACAGCATCGCCGAATAAATGTGAAATTGCTACTAAACGTCGTTCTACATATTTGTATTATTATTGTTGTTGTTATGGTTATTAACAGTAGCTTTGTATTCTGTATTGTGTTACAGGAGTGACCAGTGGTGGCGTGGTGTTTGACATAACCTAGCCTGGGGTAAATGTTCCTGTTTAGGTAGCTTAATTGTTGCTGACTAATTTGTAGTACACGACCAATAACATAGACAGGGCGGAGCATGGCTCCCTCTCTCCTCCCTCTCCCTCAGGTTCTCAGCCTCTCTCAGCCCTGTTATTCCTGCTTAAATCCAATTTGCCATTGTGCTCAGAGCTCAGTGTCCGCATTTAACTTGGATGACATTTTGATTTTCATCATTATCATCCAGACGCATCAATTTATCGCCAGCTCATCCATCCTTCCATTCAGATTGATCTCTTTGCAGTGGAACGTCTCGGGAATTGCGCACCGAATTTGACCCCTTTCTTAGCTTTGCATAAAGCTCTTTTATTTTACAGGGCATTATTACAGTTGAGGACTTCTTATCAGCCCACGTTTATGGTGATCAAATGGCGGAGACAACGCCGGAGACTCGTCCTTTTAAAGATTCTCCGTTCTCCATCAAAAATCTTCTGAATTGCGAGAGCAAACCCACCTTGATCAAACCCAAAGCCATCATGAACACTACTAAAGGACTTCTCGAGCACAGTTTCTCTCTCTCCCGGGTCGGTGACTTGAGTTTTCCCCGGTTTGATTTACCTGTACAGAGGTTTGGATTAGCGGCACAGTGGTGGTACCCGTATGGACACTTCCACAGAACGGCAGGTGAGCGTTTCGACAGACATAGAAATTACATTATAAATACAAATATCAATTGTTAAATAAACACCTGATCCGTTTATAGGGTTACGTTTATAGCCATTTACAATGTGCATTTGGCTCTGTCTCTGTTAAATTATTCAGCCTTTAATGGAATGACTTTATGAAATTGGATCATCAAAATAGCCAAATATAGGCTAGAGCTCACATCCGACTCGCACTTGTTTATTTTGAACTTGAATTACGATTTATATTGTAATATAATGCAATACTTGGACTTCTAAATAGAGCCGCAGTGCAGGTTATCATCGCTTTACACAGAACAGCAGGTGAAACGATTAATGGACATAAATGGACCAAATGCATAGTGCATTATGGTCCTGTAACTCCTTAATTAGCCTATTAAAACGTCTATGAAAAGTGCCAAGCTGCACCTTTCTGGGTAAAAACATGTGTCTCTGGGGGTTGTGCCCTCAAGGCCATGCGCACCTTGCTTTAGCAGACGATCTTTCACCTCTTTTAACATAATTGCACTTCAGAACGGCCGGTGTATTTTTTCGGGAGCATTTATAATGGGATCACATGCTGCCAGCTTTTCCTGACAGTGTGCTGTATTGTAATGTTGGAATGATTGCGTTCGGTACCTGTGCACGGACAGTTTTAAACTCTCTGCGTTCTTGATTTGGATCCACGTCAACTAGACACATCCATGCTGATCCAATCTGAGCGCAATTATGTGAACATACACTGTCTCTCTAGCCTTATACACACCGTTTAGCAACCATGTTTTATCAGCGTATTTAGTCCAGTTTGAAACAGTATTACAGTATCAGTTAAGCACGTATAATAAAAGTAGTCAGAAATGCAATAGGGCACTGTTATTATTTATCCTGGTAATCTACTGTGACTAGTATCTAATTTTGAACTTCTTAAAACAAGACATAAAACAATTGCAACTGAAAAAAAACGGCAATTTAGAAAATAATTCGGTAATAAATAAAACAATTGTGGTGTACATATGTTATATATGTAAATAATAGTTAAGATTTCAGTGTTATAAAATATAGATAGTAATATAGATAGGCCAATAGGTAGGATTTTCTGTATTTAAACTAAACTTCCAATGCTTAAACTGAAATGTGAAGTATAGTTAACTGTGCTCAGCATATAAATAGCCTACATTAAGCTGTAAGGTTTAATGTGGTTTACCATTGGTTTTTATTATTTATTTATTTTGCTGTCCTTATTGAAACGACCTCATTTGTGATGAATTGCTTGTTAGTGGTGTAAAGTGTTATCACGAACAGGCAGTGGCCTCAGTGTTCATAATCACACACTAACACATAAGTAGACAATGTGGATTGTCAAAGAATTAGATTTAAATACTCGATTACAGTATCGTGTTCAAGTATTGATACTGCAATGCTGTAAGAAATAACGCATTTATACATATTAAACATTATAAATGAATGCCTTTTAAATTGTTTTAGTTGCTCATTTATTATTATTAGTAGTAGTAGTAGTAGTAGTAATCATCATCATCATAATAATAATCATATTTTTTTTGATCGACGCATTTAGAAAGAACGTGTTTGAATAAGTTTTCACATAAATGTATGTAGCCTCTTTTTTCAGTGAAGATCTGTGTCCCTTGACCAGTAAGATACGGTTTACCAGTATGGTTTGCCAGTAATTTGCCTTCAACAAGTTGGCCTAATAGTGAAATGCCTAAAATACTGTAGATGCATTGATGCGTTTAGATTCAGGTTTACTATAGCTAGTACTAAATTATGTCTAATTTGAACATTTTTTTAACTAATTAAACTAAGGACAGAAATGATAACGGCTACTTGTATGTCAACAGCAATAATACCAATTAATCCATCTATTTTGTAATATGGCTATAGGCTAACGCGGAGGCCAATATAATTATAATTTTAACATATGATGTAAAGGGAAAAAATCAATAATTCCAAAATTCCAAGCAGAAACCTTTAAAGCTTATTTTTACACAATTCGAAAGATTTTTTAAGAATAGGAAAAATTGCTCAACGCAGAGTTATTAAGGAAGATTTTAACACAGTGTATTAATAAATATTCCAGTAAAGCTGACATTTTGCCTGCATGTTTTGACCTGCAGTACCGGACAGGCCTGTGATCAGAGACTCGTCCCCGGTATCCGCTACAGACAGAGATTCACCGGAGCCTCGGCTCGAGTCAGAAGCGGACACCAAAGACGATGACGAGAGCAAAAGCACGGATGAAATCCTGCTCGAGGAAAGCGACACGGACGAAACGAAGCGCGACGAGACGCCGGAGGTGGCCATCGGTGGGATGGATATTCCGGACAAGCGACCGCCGTGCAGAAAGAAAAAGACGCGCACGGTGTTCTCGCGCAGCCAGGTGTTCCAACTCGAGTCCACTTTCGACGCCAAACGGTACCTGAGCAGTGCGGAGCGCGCGTGCCTGGCCTCCAGCCTGCAGCTCACCGAGACCCAGGTCAAGATATGGTTCCAGAACCGGCGCAATAAGTGGAAGAGGCAGCTCGCCGCAGAGCTCGAAGCGGCCAGTCTGAGTCACACCGCGACCCGGCGCATGGTTCCCGTTCCAGTCATATATCGAGAGGGTTCGAGCAGTGACAACCCCGCCGCGAGCCACCCGACAACCGGTCAGCCGCTCCTCACCTTCCCGCACCCCGTCTATTATCCGCACCCGGTGGTTGCAGCCGTGCCCATGCTCAGACCCGTATGAGCTTCTGCAGAACTAAGCAATCAAATCCACTATAAACAGTTTGTAAACGTTTTAACGTGTCACCGTGCTCAATTGTTATCCAAAAACTCATTATGAATGAAAAGTAAAATACATAAACGGACCTCCCGACAGGTGCAATTATTATTATTATTATTATTATTATTATTATTATTATTATTATTATTATTATTATTATTATTATTATTATTATT
>JAUZST010005544.1:0-15503 GCA_034779995.1 Parotocinclus haroldoi | reverse complement strand
TCTCTCTCTCTCTCTCTCTCTCTCTCTCTCTCTCTCTCTCTCTCTCTCTCTCTCTCTCTCTCTCTCTCTCTCCATATTTGTCTCTCTCACTCTTAGTGCTAGCAGAGCAGGCGGATTCATTCGTGCTTCCAGCGGAGCCTCTATCAGCATCAACGACCCCGTAAATTACAGAGGTAGGATGCTTTGATGTATGAAATATTTCCGCCTAAATGCATTTCTTCTACACAGACTCTGAGCTGTTGGCTAGGCATCATTTGGTGGTGGCTTTAATTCGCTGAGTACGCAGTCTGATCAGTGTCGTGCAACATGCTGTATGTTTGTAACGCGTGCTTGGCCTGGATGGATGAGCGTCTCCACTCTTGATGCCGTGGATTGTTGTTGTTTTAAAGTACAACGATGTGGATTTTTGCCCCATGTAGCGCAGTTTAGCACCGAGACGGAGTTGTTAGGAGTTGGGATGCTGTGCGCCGTTACATCCCCAGTGACAGATGTGCGCAGGGGATTTAGTAGAAAAGCCGCGGCAGGGTTTTGCTGACGTGCTTTGGGTTCCCTAAAGCGACACAAAGGACCTCTTGTCGCGGAGCCTCGGGTTTGAATTGTTTGCCTTGTTAATTTGGGCTGATGGGAGAAAATGTCAGCGAGCATTGGGTCTTGTGTTGGATGCATGCTCACTACTTAAGTGCGTGTGCGCGCGCGCACGTGTGTGTCGTGTGAATTTTTGCTTCTTGCAAGGCAGAGTGACAGCCGTGTCCGTACATATGGACATGGATTTAACATTATCTTAAGATATCTAACTCAGTAGAAAAGGCAGTGAGGTTATAGTGCGAACTGCGAACACTTTTTCTTTTT
Source organism: Parotocinclus haroldoi (assembly GCA_034779995.1). Taxonomy (NCBI): domain Eukaryota; kingdom Metazoa; phylum Chordata; class Actinopteri; order Siluriformes; family Loricariidae; genus Parotocinclus; species Parotocinclus haroldoi. The sequence goes on along the minus strand of JAUZST010005544.1, from coordinate 14,654 downwards.
TTTCTCAGATGCTTCTAAAGTGTGTTGCTGCATTAATTCAAGTATGAAAATGCAATAAAATGTCCAATTTTATCGATAAACATATTTGGTTAACCACATTGTCCTTCTAAGTTCATGGAAACTGGGAGAACCCTAAGGTCTGTGTCTGTAGGTGTCTTGAGCATCTTCAGCAAGCACTTCATCAAACTGGGAATGTTCTGAATCAGCTGTGACGTTCTGTGAATGCACCCTGTGTACCCAAACAAAGCCTACCCAAATCACCCTTGACTAATCATTATTAATTATTCTTCAGCAGTCTCTTCGTCCAGATACCTAACTTGAAACTGCATGTGCTGTAAACTCACACCATTGGAAACATGAGAGAACATACCAAACTCTGCACAGACAGTAAACATAGTTAATGAAGCTATGGAACATCAACGCTACCTGCTGTACCACCTGCTCCCCACAATCATCCTTTCAGTCTTAGGAGGAAACATCTGGCCTTTGGTTTTTCCAATGATAAATCAGTGTCGTTTTATTTATGACTCCCGTTTTCCATTTACAACCTAATACCAATATTTGGGCCCTAAATATCAGCTGGTGCTGCAGTCGTGCTACACCTTGTATACAGAAAAGCAAATGGTCACATAATGCACTCCAGGGACACCCAGTCCAGTACTGATTTAGTGTTCCAGTTCAGTATTAGCTATAATACCCACACTCAGTACATTGTTAATTATAATTACAATGCTGAAAGCGATCTGTGGCAGGTGGACAACTCCAGGCAAGGTCTCACATGGGCAGGCAGGACCTGGCAGGGCAATTATCTCAGTTCCACAGAGTCCCAGTTGGACAGACAGCCTTGGGCTGGGACTGAGGCTAAAATGTCTTGTAGTATTAAGTCAAACTGACTGGAAAACGTTTCACCACTCATCTGAAGGGCTTCATGAGTTCAGACACAATGTTTTTATTCCATATACCAGTACTCTTCACCGGTCCTATCTGGTGGAGGTTGTGTTGATAAGAGAGCAATTTTTGGACATTTTTAACATTAGAGCCTTCAAGCCGTTATCTAACCTTAAGAGTTTCCATTCAGTTAACTTTCTTTCTTTCTTACAATAGACATTCTCACAATGTAGCTGTACAGAGAGCCAAATCCTGACCCCTAATGAGCTGCCACAGGCCATAATGATGAGGAAAAGCTCCATAAGAAACATAAGAAAAAAATCTTCAAAGGAACCAGGCTCCAAAGAAAAACTGTCCTCCTCTGGGTGACACCAGCTAGTAGTGCTAATATATCAACATATTGAAAAAAGTCAATTATGCTAATTGCTTAACATCCAAAAATGAATAAGCTTTGCTATTTTTGTTACTGGTCCCAAAAAGCATTACAAATAATGCAGATATAATGGTTACCCCAAACACATGCGCATGAGCTGCCTGGCTGACTCGAACCTGGCTTCTTGCTGTGGTTGACTGCTATATCAAACTGCTTGCGTTCTGTTCCGTGAAACAGGTTGTTGTCTGAAATGGACATTGACTGAACAGTACCATAGTCACATAGTTTATTTCTGCTACTGTGATGTGAATATAAAGGGGTATTTCACAGGAAAGCTGCATGAAAGTGATAAGTAAATATATCAGAATATATGAGTGGAACACTACCATCTAGGCATGTACAACAATAAATAAAGAAATGCCGATGGCTGCACACAACCAAGAGGGAATAAGTCCACTTGAAGAAACACAAACTGAAATAAAGAAACATGACATTTAAACTACACATGCTATACCTTTTTTAAACAGCATCCATGATTAAAAGATTGATTATTTCCTATTATAATTTAGTATAATTTAGACCTTGTTTTTTTTAAAGTGAACTGACTTTGATCGGATGATTGGTAAACAGTGCTTATCTGTAAGATACTTCAGTTTTACCTCTGGATGCTCATTTGTTGTCTGGACCCGCTTAAACTAGCAAGGGTTGCGTTGAGGGTCTGGAACCTCTAGGCAGACGTACAACATGGGTCCACTGCAGAGTTGAATAAGTGCACTGCTTATCCGTTATTCCTCAGGGATTCAAACCCATGCCCTCAGGAACTGCCATTTTAAGCAGCTGACTTTTACAGCAGAGCCAGAGCTGCTAGAGTTGATATATTAAATGATAAATTGCAGATAAACTGGAAATATCTCAGAAATCTGGATGTGTGGTTCTGGCTCGCTCTACATCATCTCATCACCCAGTATTGGCTTCCTTTAGATTTTCACAAACTACAAAGCCAAGTATTCAGTTTTCAGCATTCAGTTTTTCATAGAAGTACTTGCTTCGATTCCAGATCGGGAAACAGAGGGAAATAACAGTGTTATCATGGCCGGTCTGTTTACATAGCCTTTCATAATACACACATAAGTTTATAATATAATCATTATTGATGCAGTCATCTTACAACTTGCTGAATATTAAGTTTTGATTGAGTTTTGACGCTCTTTTTTTTTTTTTTACAGATCTAGAACATTTGTAATGGTAAAATAAGATTTTTCGTTCACTCAGGACCAAATTTAAGGGCTCTCTTATACATTCTTCTTCTTCTGTCAGTTTTCTACATTGTAGAATTGCTGCTCTTTTCCACTCTCTCGCTCTTCCACTCCCTTCGCTCCTTATGTCATTATGAAGCACTAATTGAAAGGTGCACTGGCGACCCACAGGGATGTTGTCTTCAGGGACATATGAGTTCAGCTTGGCCTCGTAATTACTGCCTTTTAATGCAGCGAAAAGACAGAGACCTCGCTTGCATAAAATCATATACGTCTGACTGCTGTTCTTCCTCAAAATTCAGCTAACAAAGCATAGGTTAATACGACAGAGCACGAGGGTAAAGCATCAGAGACATCGATCAGTACACAAAACTAACCTTTGTCATTTCAGGACATAACTGACTGAGTATATGACATTATTCAGCATGACAACACATTTTCCATTTAAACACAACAATAAAATCTTAATCTTTGGCAATCTTTGTCTGTATGACAACATATGCTAATGCTTTTTCGCTCCATTTCTTCAGTCTCTATCTATGCCACTCGATCTTTGTCGGTTGAACACTCCTGGTGAGGGTAACAGTGGCCTTAGATGTCGCCCATTTGTAAGTGTCTGTCTAGGGATTGGTGGAATCCAAACTCTTTAGAGATGGTTTGTAACCTCCTGTCTGATGAGCATCAACAGCTATTTTTTGAAGGTTTGCAGAATCCTCGTTTGTTTATACCAGGACACACATGAAGATCAGACTTTGATAGATTCCCGTTCTTGAAAAACAACAGGGCAGCAACACACACCTGATTGTCATCCCACTGACTGAAAACACCTGACTAATTTCCATCATTTCAGCTGCAATTCCCATACGTTCAAATACGATTTTCACTCATAGATATGTAATATTGAATCACTTTCCTGAATTAAAAAATCACCAAGTATAATATTGAGTATAGAAGTATAGAAGTATAGAATTGTTTCACTTCTTTATGTTATGATAGAGCTAGGACCCAAGGATGCGGGAAAGAAGGGGCCCAATGACGTATGATAATAATGGGGAAATAACAAAAGAGGCAGAGCAAAAGGCTCTCCAATTTACAAAAACTAAAAAAAGGGAAAAAATCACGCAGCTGTGTTGGGTCCCAAATTGGAATGGCACCCACAGCTGGCATGCACGCGAATCGATAGCAATTTGCACCGAAACGACAGAGGGCGAGCGTGCAATAAGCATGAGAAGGTGCTGATTTGGGATGCTTCCCAAATTGAGTAGCGTGGAGGAGCTCCGGGACGCCAGGGGGCGAGCCCAAGCTCGTTTGCGCGAGGCGCGTGAAGAAGCTGCACGTCTCAAATCGGGCGACGCGGAGTGCCACCGAAGCGCCAGCAGGCGAGCGTGAGCTCGAGTACACGAGGCGTGCGAAGAAGCCGGAACGGGGCGCGTCTCAAATTGAGTCGCGCAGCCACCGGAGTGAGACTCGGTTACCAGTCGACGTGGAACGGGGAAGAGAAACCCTGATACTGTCCCTGAACCCTTAGTGAAGTACCTTAGGGGTTTTCCCCGTACGCGTCCATCGGCACTGTAAGCCCTGGGACGCTATCGACTGGCCGTAAATAATCGCTTGCGTTTCTTTTACAAAGTGGCGTAGTGTGTGTGACGACGTGGCCACGAACAGGACTGAGGCTCGTCCATAAGTAACGGGAGCCCCAGGTGTTCGTCATCACGTCGTCAATTAAACTCCGCATATAAACGGCGTCACCGGATGCTCTGTAACGGCTACCGGGACGAGCCGCAAGCAGACCGGGAGTTTGAGGTAAGCCACGTAACAGATTAATTGGGCTTTCTTTGCCGACATGTAGGATATATGTAAAAAATCTGATCAGTTTATATTTATGTAGACATAAAGAACTTTCTTAGAAATGAAAGGTTCATAAACTTTTAAGGACCATGCATTGTGCAGTGTACAGGGCTTAATTTGAATAAGTATTTCTTTAATTCACTGCGCCATGTAACCGGGTAGGATTGACCAAAGAAAAACCAAGCAAGAGCTTTACCTAAAAGAACATGACTGAAGTTAAAAATGAATGAACAAATACTTTGAGCATATAAAAGACAGACATCACAAGCCTCACAGTCTAGTTTGTTAGCGTTAATTGGCTCTGCCTCACTCTAGGCTTTGGAAAAATGGCTTTTTAAAAGACAACAGTCTGCAAACTATGTCGTAAATCCAGAGATGTATAGTAACAAAGTAGAACTACTTACGTACTCTACTTAAGTACTGAAATGCAGTACTTCTACTTTTTTGGAGTATTTTCTCCTATTTCTACTTTTCCTTCACTTCATATTTTTTTTTTTTTCATACTTTTTTTTACTACTTTTACTCCGATACATTTTTCATGTGCTGAATCATTTCTCTTTACTATCATACTTACATACCTACTTACAGTTAATGTTTTTGTTTGTCGGAACAAAAATTCATATAGAACGAAGTGCCTACTCTGCCTCCCAAAAGTTTCCGACATAATGGCCCTCAAAAATTCACGGTCGAATTTGTAAAAGCATATAAAGGTAAGCTAAATATAGCTAACTTAATAAACTAGCCTAACTGGTATAACTGATGCTAGATTAGTTTAACTGGTTGTTCCTGTTTCTGCGGGTAAATGCAGGGCAGTGGGCCTATTAATGGATTTCTACATTTTACCACCTTTGTAATCAAGCAAGTGAAGTATATCTGCTGTTTTTCTTTGGAAGTTAGACATTTTTTTCAACAAAAGAAATTGTGTGCACCTAACGTTTGAAATAAAATGAACAACATGATATTCAAACTTTTGATTACTCTATTTAATATAACAATGTAACTTTTACTTTCGGTACTTGAGTAGTAAAACAGAACTTTTTGAATACTTTAGTACTTATACTTAATTATGGTGTTTAAATAATACTTCTACTCAAATCACCTTTTTGATATAGTACTTGTACTCCACTACTCTACTCCAGTACTTTATACATCTCTGCGTAAATCGGTTGCTGTTAGGGACAGTTATTTCACCATCTGCAAACTAACTTCCATGCAGAATATGAAGATGATGACAAACTTTGGAAGTCTGCTGACCATGATGGGCTTAAACCAGCCAATGTACTAGGGGTGTGCGATATGGCAATATTTTAGGGGACTTTTGCGATAGCAATATATTTCGCGATATATTTCAACAACATACAATTGCAACAAAATATATTTCATACTTTAAAATACCTAACCTCGCTGCACTTTTGACTTTTGACTCGTACTCAGCTACATGCTTCTGCTTGAGGTGGTGAAACAGATTAGATGTGTTTCACTCTTTTGTTGTTACAGACCTTTTGCACAGCTTACAAACGACATATTCCTGTAGTTTGTTGTACATCTGATATTTCGTACCAAAACCACCTTCACAACACCAGAGTTTCTCCCCTGTTTGGGAAAAACTCGTCCACCGCAGAACCACTTTGTACCATATCTGTTACTCTGCCTACGAGTCACATACTGGATGTTAGGGGTGGCCCTAATATATTATCACAATATTTTAGGGTACTTTTGCGATAACGATATATTTGGCGATATATTTCAACAGCACACAATTGCAACAAAATATATTTTATACTTTGAAATATCTGACCTCGTGGCATTTTTGACTTTCCTCGTACTGTGCTACGTGCTTCTGCTCGAGGTGGTGAAACAGATTATGTTTGTTGTTACAGACCTTTTGCATAGCTTATATATCACTGCAGTCTGATATTTGGTACCAAAACCACCTCCACACTACCGAAGTCACTCCCCTTTTGGGACAAACTACTTCCACATAACCCACTTTCTGCCATATCTGTTGCTTCTGCCTATGAGTCACGTACTGGATGTAATCCATACTCTGTGTAAATCCACCACGTCATTACGCAAAGACGATATCACGATATGGATGTTTGGATTTCTCCACTGGGAATTCGGACTACTATTGCGGTATGGTCGTCTGTGCTAGTCAGGCTGGTTTGAACATTTCAGAAAGCGCTGACTTGCTGGGGATTTTTACACACAGCCCCATCTAAAGGGTGGGTTTGTTTATTTGGTTATTTAAATAATTTAAATAACAGACACAATGTTATTTCAACGCTAGTCGCACGCATTCTCAGATCGGGTCGTATGCTCGGTCTTTGGACACGAACACACAAACCCCGCACAGAAACGAACCAGACCGCTCGACCAACGATCAATCAACACCAGGACCATATTGCCACAAGTCGACGTTGCTACCCATTGGGCTGCCCCCGTCTCCCCTGACATAAAATCATCCGAAAAAGAGAAATGATCCAGTAAGCTGCAGTTCTATGTGGAAAAAAAACTGCCCTATTAAGGTCGGAGAAGAATGGCCAGACTGGTGTGAGCTGAGAGAAAGGTAACAGTAACCCAGATAATCACTCGTTACAACCAAGCTTTGCAGAAGAGCATCTCTGAATACACAACATGCCTTGAACCTTGAAGCAGGTGGGCTGTTGGAGAAGAAGATCAGAACGGGTGCCAGCACGGTCAGCTACTAACGGGCCAACTGAGGCTACAATTCACACAGGCTCACCCAAAACAGTCTGAGGCCCAAACTCTGGTTCTCAGTAAGTGGAGTTTCCAGCAGGTGCCTCTTACCTTCAAGCCCCAGGAGGTACCGCGGAACCAATAACACTTAATCGTATCCCTCTGCACTCATCCATTTCTCAAGGAACATATTGATTTCCTCTTATCGTTCAGTCTGACCGTGCTCTGAAAGTCCCCCATTCATTCAAGACAAATAAACGGTGTCACGATCCTCAAATTGCCCATTACACAACTTCTACAGAAGTCTCTACAATTGTCCAAATGCCAGGCTTATACAGAAAACGCGCTGAATCAAGTGGAACTTCTACCTTTAGCAATCACCCAACTACTGTCCTACACATCACTTTGGGGATAAAACAATACCGATGTGCTCCTTTAAAACACAACAACCGACGGTCACACCCACTAACATGTACTGTGCATCGGTCTGGAATTTACGAGGAAGGGCAGAAACCTGAAAACCATCCCATCCAGTACCAGTCAGAAGAACCTACCTTATCCACATGGATATAGTAAAAATGGTCCTTGTGATAGATGGCCTTGAGAAGTCGTTTCAGCTGACGCACGGCGCGACCATGGACCACCAGCACAAAGGCCACCCTAACTGGGTTGTCCACCTTAGACAAATCCATGTCTATGATGTCAACCTGCTGAGCCGCACTGGATACGACTACATGACACAAAAACACACAGGCTGTTAATGTCACTGAAAATAAAAACGTTCAAAACGTTCCATTCCTACATTAATCACATTTACTGCCAAGGCTGACCTGGTGGACTGGGCTTGCTACGTCTATTTGCACAGACGGGTAAGGACAAACCAAGTAAGGAATCTTTCCTACCATGCTGTGGGCAGTACTGAGGTAGGGCCTGCGGCATGAGCTCTCCAGCCTGGTGTTTGCACACGATGTTGGCGATCTCCTGCCGGCACTGCCGCAACCCTGCACGTTGCAAAGCTGACAAGGCATCCTTCCCCGAAATCTCACAGCTTGGCACGTAGTTGCTGCTCGGGACCTGAGGTGCACCCTCGACGCTACCGGGTTCTCCTAGGGCCAGTGGTGGGAATTTTCCAGCTTCCTGCCCCTTCAGGTCTGTGATGTTACGGCTGCTGGATGGATCATAGGGGGCAACGGCCTCTTTACCTCCGGCAGCCTGCCCAAGGGGAGTCCTATATATGACAGAGGACTTCCCTCGTCGTCTGCTTCCTTTCCTAACAGGCCTAGTGACAACTGGCTTCTCCATGCCATGCTTCCATTGGCCACGATAACCTCCAGACAGGGCATTCTGCCTGTCCCAGCTCTCAGGGTCCCTCTTGCCTTGACTGTTGTGGTCGGGCAGCTTTGATCGTCTGTGGATCCGCTGGAGGGAAAAAAAAAAGGTGATTTGTAAAGTTAGAAGATAGATTACTGCCCAAAAAATGTGCATAAATCAATAAAAGTTACATATTACATGTTACATATGATACATACATACATATATATATTATTATGGGGTAATGGGGTCACGGAAACTGAAGGGGTATGTGATATTTAAAAGGGATATGTGATACAAAAAGGTGACCAAGGGAGCACGGTAACAGGGTGTCATTGACCTAAGGCAGCACGACAAGTTATTTATTTTACTAGTTATTGAACTTTTAATTGTAGGAGACAAGTTTTCGCCCGTTTAAAAGAACGGTACATCATTTCGCATCGTTTGCACTTCTGACATTTAAAAAAAAAAAAAAAAAAAAAAAAAAAAAAAAAGGTCTTTTATTCAATTTAAAGGTCAACAATGCTGAGAAAATCGAATCGTGAACCGAACAGTGAACATCGTTACAAAGTTAAATCGACAAAATCAAATACAAAGAGGGAAACGATTTGCAACGGAGAGATGAAAATATGATAAATATGGCTGTGCCTGAAACATGCCCAAGAGTGATTCAGACTGCATAGATAGTCCACGTTTGACACGAGCAGCTCGAATTCTTGTCAAGACACAATAAACTAGAAACGAGATTCTACACGAACTCGCACTCGGCTGGTTCTGGAATTTCTTCGGCTAACCCCTAATGCCGAGAGCACTACACAACGAATTATCACAGAGGTGACCCGAGTCATTAAAGCAGGGTTCATTAGACCCTGAATGTGTGTTGACGAGCTTTTTCACAGCAAGAGTAACAGAGCGTTAAACACAGTAACTGAAAAGCCATGATGCAAAAAATCGTATTTCAGCGAAATTAACTTAAATGCGCAGAAATTTCAATCCATTAGTGTTAATGGTAAAATCTACAAAAACAAGGATTGAACAGCGATCGAAAGAGTACGTACTGAGCTTTAGTGGAACGTTTTCATTTCAGTAATCTGAACCGTGTGGCACACACAACGGCCACGTGTTAGGGAAGTACAGTAAACCAGATCACTTCCCCGTTCTTTGGTAGGCATTGTTAAGTTCACTCATTTCTTCTAACGAACATTCTTTCGCATTTGAGTTCAGAATGTTACCAAGCAAACATCTTTTTTCCCCCGAAAAACGCAACAAGCTGGTGTTTATTGCGAACAAGCAAAGCCACAATGCCCTCACAAAAGGGCACTGCCATCACAAAACGTAACGCAGCATGGCAACCTGCATAACCCGAACAAAAGTCTAGCTCTCGCCACAAAACTAATACTTCCGCTCCAAAATGTGTATCTGCACAGAAATGCGAGCTGTGTAAACTTCTCCTCTCCTCACCACAAATCAGAGCTGAAATCGGGCCTTGTAAGTTAGGCACGAGCCCGACAGGATTCCACCCGGGGCGTTTTTTTAAAAGCTCCAGCCTGTTAACGGTCCTATTTACTCGTGCACACTTTGCCTTTTATATATGTTATAACATCATTTATTAATTAACAACGTACCGTCCTTCACTAACTAAAGCTACGTTTAGTAGGTTTCACATGAAGCCTCGCATGACCTGACCGGTCATTTACCATGCGAACTGAGCCTGAGCCTAAGCAAAATGATAGAAATCAAAACCGAACCCAGACCCGGGTCCGATCCAAGACCTTCAGCCCCAATACAAAATAGCCTTATGTGGACTGAGTGAAGACACGCGAGTGAACATGGGAGAAAGAAAGGTTAGTAGTCTGGCTGGGATTGTAAACAAAAAAAAATAAATAAGGTGAGCTGGAAGGACGCCACACCACATGCTGCCTAAAAGGTCGGCGTCAGGGAGTGATTCAGCACCTTAGCAGCACCCGCCCAGCTGCTCCATTAATATCATCTCCTTAAGTAAATCTGCAGCCTGACCCCCATTGGATTCACCTCAGTAACCAATAAGAGCAGTAACTGCTCGTGTAAATACACCGCCACTCGACTCGGCTGTGTAAGCACAAAAAAAAGGTTCCCTTTCCGAAATTCGCCCACGTTTAAAACGGACGTCCAGTGCACAGACGAGGAGAAAGCTGACCACAGAGTGGACAGGCTTGGCATTTTAAGTAGTCTGCACATTGATTTCCATTTCACTGATCCCGTTTGGAGGAGCCATTTACAACACTTGCCTACTTGCATTACACAAGCATCTCACACTCCGCACCAAACGCTATAGGATTGACCAAGCTTGGTAATTAAGAAGGCAGTAGGAACAGCTTTTCAGAACAAGCAATTCGGACAGAATTTCCATTTTGGCGAGGCTTTCAAACGACACCACTCAAAGTGTAGTTTGTTATTTTATACACCAATCAACACTAACTCTGAAGCCGTCCAATATGCTTCAGGTCCCTCTTGTGCCACCAGACACGTCTTTTGCTTCCAAGCTCCGAATTAAATTGGTTTTAATTGCCGTAATGCATACAAAAGAACAACTTCGTATTAAAGATGATAGGTGATTGGCCGATCGGTCTCGCATAACCTATTCTGTACCGGTCACACTTAACGCGTCCAGCAAAATACATGAATTCAGAATTCAGCCCAGCCTGTATGTATATAGCAGATATACAGAGCTCTAAACACTTGAGGTCCGTTTCAGAGCACTGCTAACATGTAGAAATGACGAGGAAGCATTAGGTTTCGGTTGTGTTTTGAGTGCTACCTAGTTAACCAGATACTGTCCACATAACGCAGCCCTAGATAGCGGACGCCTAATGGCGTAGGCATCTGTTTCAGACACGGCCATGTTATACACACACCATGGCATATTCGCACCGAGTCCGGTTTCCGTGACCCGTTCCGAAGCACGCCGTTTTCCACTCTCGCAATCACTCGAGTCCAGTGAGTCACGTTCGGTCCCACCTCTGCAAACGTGCCGATTCAGCACATCATGCCCTGGCAGGTCCCAAGTCCTGCCTGTCACTAGTTTAATGCTGCAATGGGCTAATGCATTTAAACACGCAACTTACTCGTGTGCTCTACACAAGTTAAAGTACCCCCCCGTTCGTTGTTGAAGCCAGTGCGTTCAGGTACCTTTTTGCTACGCGTCCATAAAGTTCAGACTGTTTCACCTCTTTGCATCTTGTAAAATGCCCTTTGGTGGTCCAGTACGACACCGACATCAGCTTGTTCTAATTCAAACCATACAAGCAAACAAATTAGTTTCACCTCCTGATCAACTAAGAGACCCAACCCACATGAACTTGACTTCTAAAATAATGGCAGCGTCGCATTGTTTGAAAAAGGTTTCCAACGTTTAGAGCTGTTATGCGCTTTTAACAGCATACCTTGAAGATTCGCGAAAGTATAGAACACCAAGGTAGGCTTACTAAAGAAACTTATTTGAGCCGCCCTTCACCCACGGAGCTAAGAGACGTCCACATAATGCCACATCATCTGTGGTGGCGGAACAACGGAACAGTGTTCTCGGTGTACCAAACAGGCTGTTCAGAATGCAAGACCAAACCCGAAAAAAGCTTGCGAAGCAAAACGGGAATCGTGACATTCGAGAACACCTCACTAAAAAACACAACCCGCAAGAGGCATAATGCAAGCATGCTAGGAAAAAAGGGAAGATTAACACATGCGAGACCCACCGCTTCCTGCAAAGGCAGGACGGAGCCATGTTTGAGTCATCGCCCCATCATGCGTGATCCAAACACAGCAGAAGACTGAGGAACATGGGCCTGGGACCACATACCCCAACATTGAGTTAGACCACATGAGCTGTTGGGGGCCCCTTTATTAAAAACTTCTAGACTTTGACACAGTCACAGACGTTTTGCCCCAAAGTGAGTGCTAAATTTAACTGGCGGACACAATGGGGAGACGCAGCCTTGATGTGTTAAGGCACGCAAGTTAGAAATGGGTCGCAAGCTGGGAATTTTGGGACTTTACAAAGTGAATCCGGTAAACTTTAATGGCGTACCACCATTTGCACTGGGGTCGTGGACTTGTGTAGTGTAGTATTGTCTGGTTCGTCAAAGACCCAACAGTGGCAGTTTGGCAGAGGTGGGATCTGAACCCTGGACTGTAATCCAGTACCTTAAACCTTGTTTGAACCTAGCAGGTAAGCTATTTACACAAAGAGTCATTGGTGTTGGTCCACTCAATGGCAAAGGCTTCACACAGCTGACAAGTAGCTAAAGGTTCCCAGTTCGTTTGTTCACTTTGAGACCAAATGTAATCTGTTGGTCCAAATCTGGACTCGAACACGAATCTGATAGACTTGTTCTCAAGACGTCTGGTTGGTCTTCACAGGACAGGGCGGTCAATACACAGTAGGATTGTGTGTCTTCTTTTAAATAACTCTTTATGCCTCTTGAGTAAACAAATTTTCAATTGTGAGAAGCAAACCTGCAATATTTTTCAGTAGTCCAAAGCATTAACTGACCTTTCAGAGTAAAACAGCCCAGTGATACTGGTAACTGAAAAGGCTCAAGCTTTTGTTGTGCGTGTGTGTGTGTGTGTGTGTGTGTGTGTGTGTGTGTGTATTAAGACACCTCTATGGACCATCAGCAAGCAATTCTCATGTGACTCATCTGTCCGCACAATTTTGCTGAACCACACTTTCCATATTCTGCTAGAAACCTTATTTTCCCCTCAATGTTTTTCTTTAACAGTAATGGCTTTTTAACACGTTTTCTCGACACGGACTGGCACTGCACAATTCTTCTGCTTATTCTTATTCTTAAAAGTGTCTGCTCTCTGACGTCCGACATTCCGCTCACAGTTGTTGAAGGCCATTTTCCTGATTCTGAGATACGCAAATGTGAGCAGGTGGTCATCACAGCGTCCAATCGTTAGCTATAGGCTGTAGAATCCCATGGCTTGTATGCAACCGCTAACGTTCACTGCTAAAACTGTACTGCAATTACCCCATTTCTCCAAGCCTACTGTAAGAGAAAGTTACCAAAGCTTCCGGGGTTAAGCATACATAATGCAGAACGCTCAGATTCACAAGACAAGTGTCGAAATGTCTACTTGAAGATATTATTAGCCTGCGTTTTCAAAGAAGCTTCCCTTTCCCAATGACAGTAGACTAAACGTCTGACAGGATGAATGGCATTGGCGCAGAAGCGGTGAAAACTGTACGCTGCCTGTTGTTTATTTTTCTAACCCTTGAACCCGTGCCTTTCAAAATATCTGCGCGTGGGCCTGCGAGGACGTACGTCGAGTGGGCACGTGCAACTTTTGTTCCCTGGAAATGGAAAAGCATCCATCATAACCCAGGTTGAACGGAACGCTCCGTGTGCTTCAGGCCCTACTCTGTCTGACCAGACATTTTGTGAAAGACAAGGGTAATAAGGGTCGCCGTGAAACCACAACATTGGGCAGCATTTCATCCACTCTGTCCTTTCAGCCTGCAAATCAATGGCCTCTTTCATCACTTCCCCATTATGCTCGATGTAGTGGCTCAGAAAGAGGTCACAATTAGCTGTAAACTGCACTCTGGTGGGAAAGCTTTTCTCGTGCCTCTTGTGCAATCGGTGAAAATGATAGTGGAAGATGAAAGGCTTTCGTCTTCTCCGAATGTGGCTTTAACTTCTGTCAGAACCATTAAGTTCTGCAGCGTCCTACTTGTTTGGGTGAGGGGTAACATCTGTTCTGCCGAAGCTCCTGCAGCCACTCCGTCGTGCACGTTGCAATGTGCGCTTCTGCTGCATCGGAGCCATCACAACTTGCTCGAAACAGCAAAATCCCTCCCGGTGGGAAGACTGATCTGTTTCCCCTTTGATTCCAAGCCATGGCTCTACCCTTTGGGCATAGCAGCTTTTGTGTGCATGCGCGCGTGTGTCTATAAATATATTTCATCCCCCAGTGAAGAAGGGAGGCCATTCTGAACAAGACAGCATCAAGAAGTGCCAAACAGCTACGACAGAGGGAGGTGTGTACCCATGAGGACTAATTAAGCGCAAACATCAATTTGACATAAATCACTTCCCTCAGGAGGGTCCAACACACCTTTATATCAAACAAATCATAAATATAAACGCAGTGTAAATACCAAAAACATCTTTTACACAGAGCCAGTGGTGAGCAAAGGACTAGGCTAGTATTTCAGTGTAATCGAACATGCCCTATGTTAGAAGACGGGACGTGCTATAATTGATGTAAGATATTAAATGTTTATTAAACCTTTA
>JAUZST010005543.1:0-15504 GCA_034779995.1 Parotocinclus haroldoi | reverse complement strand
ACAAATAAAAGCAAAGCTGCATCACAATACTAATCATAAAATAATTTGTTTTAAACTGCTATTATGTTCTTAATAGCGTGTTGATCACAACAACAAGTTGTAGTATTTATGTAGTTTGGGCATTTTTGCATAATATCACATTTATAAGCCCTACATCAAAACCAAAGGAATCAGGGGGGGAATCAGGACTGGGGGTCTTATCAAATACGATTTAAGATGGTTTCGTATCTGAAGGAAATAATAGGATCCCAGGATAATTTGGGACAGCCATCAAGTGTATGAATATACATTGTTCTGCTCCAACCCTGCCTGAAACCTTTTTTGGTATTCCAACCATCTGGCATTAAATATATTTTAAAAATGAAAGAAATATAATTGACAGACCATGGTTTAAATAGACAAAGAAGAGGTTGTCCACAGCGCCACCCACAGTGTGGGAGTGGAGGTGCCCAGAGAGAAGGCCGCAAAGCAATCTCATCCTGGCAATAATTACTGTAGTCAGTCACAATTGTGTGTTTAGATCAAGTAGAGGACAAAATATGGAATAACTAAATTCTGAGAAAATATTATGGAATCATGAAAAAAATACTGCACCATTAGTACTTTGTTGTACCACCTCTGGTTTTTATATCAGAGGTATGGACTTAACTAATGACAAACAGTATTCTTCATCAATCCGTCATCAGCTGTCTGTTATTATGGTTGCCAGATCAGCGTTGCAGGTTGGAGCCTTGTCATTGACCATTATCTTCAAATTCCACCAGAGAGATTTCAATTGGATTGAGATCTGGGAATTTGCAGGCCATGCCATTGACATTATATGTCTTTGTTGTAGAAAGATTTTCATATTTTTTTCCCTATGGCTGGATGCATTATCAACTTGAAAAATGAAGTAATCACCACCAAACATCCTTTCAGCTGATGGAATAAAAAAAAGAGTTAAAAATTTCAATGTAGACTTTGGCATTTATTGAAGATGTAATGACTGTCATCCCCCCTGTGCCTTTATCTGGCATGCAGCCCCATATCATCAATGACTGTGAAAATGTGCATGTTTTCTTCAGGCAGTTATCCTTATAAATTTCATTGGACCGGCACCAAACAAACGTCCAGCATCATCACCTTGATCCAATTCAGATTCGCAATTTATCACTGAAGATTTATTACTTCATCTTCAGGAGAGAAATGTGAGACGGTGCTAATGTCAAAGTGCTGTGTGGGTACTGAGAGGGTAAGGACCGGTCATTGTCTGCATTAGTGTTCACTGTTCTGCAGCTTGAAAGGATTGTCTGTCAGGGGGACCATGGTTATTTAAAGATATTACTCTGCTTCCCATTTCCTAGCAAATCAAAGGATTATGAATCGTATTTCCTTCCTATAAAGATTAAATGAAGAAGCAGTGGTCTAATGGATAGCCCTATTTTAATCTAACACATTAATAATTTAGTATGCAGGATATTATTGTTCTATTACAATGACCATAATTACTTTTATTTCATAATCTATGTCAGTTCTTAAATTGTTCACTTGTTTAATACTGGATCTTGCCATGAAGACCATTAATTACCAACTTACAGTTTCTTTGAAGTTGTTCCAGATAATAAAAGCATTATTTATTGCTGTGTACCATACGTGTTTTATAAAATGTCTGTTTTGACACGGCAAATGTCATCGCTCTTCATTTGTAGAAGTAGTTAAACAAACAGTACTGTAGAAGTAAAATAGAAGTTGAGTGTTATGGTGTTGACTCCTACTTTCCTAAGAAAGTGCATTTCCTATCATGCAGTTGCAAAAAAAAAGCTATAGACTGAATATCCTTACTGCAGGAACTTGAAGGATAAACATATACTAATCATCCTATATTTTGCCTATGGCCTATTATGAAAATAAGTACGTTTCTACAGTTAGTGAGCAGTGCCACTGTACAATTCTGATAACGTGTTCAAATCAATAGATCAAGGTTAAAACAAATTACAAAAAGAGGGAACAAAAGCTCAAACCATCCCATCTGAGACCACCAATCATTTCATAGTCAAAATTACTAAACTCAAATTTGGGCTGTTCATCTGAACATCACCTAAAGATAAATGATATTATGCATTGTACTATTGCCACTGATTGAGACAGCACACAGTGCCCCATGCTCAAATGCCCCTTCAGTGCTGAGAATGATCAATTACCCAAATAAGACCTGCTCTGAGGTTGTTATGTGGGGGTGCTGACCACTGAAGAAAAGGGTGAAAGGGTAACAGAGTATGCAGAGCAACTGATGGGTTATAGTCTTTAATTGGAGAACAAAGTGCACCTACATGGTAAGTGAAGTTAATAAATGTACAGTGAGTATATCAATTGAATTTAAAGATGTAATGAAGTAATGCAGGTTAAGCTTTAACAAAAATATGTATTTTGGCACTTAACTAATATAACAGCCATTTTACACTGTTAATTCTGTTAAATAAATGGTATATGCCATTTTATGTAAATGATAATTTCCCTGACATATCACTCACAGTATGGAATAATATTTTTTCTGTATGCCCATTTATGTTCTTAGCACCCTTTATCTCTTTCGCAACTTCTGTCACATGTATCTTCTTCATGCCATATTCTAACATGGAGCTTGCTGACATTCAAAACAGTACTGCCTGACTTTAAGTGGTCTTTGGATATCAAAGTGTCGTTTCTAGTGTTAAGTCAGGTGTGAGGCCCGGAGGTGATTATCCACTCATATTGCTGGCATGGATGTTAAAGGCAAGCAGAACTAACAATGCTGCCAATCTCTATGGGCCAATTAGCCTTTCGAGATCTCATGTAAAATGGTTGCATGTGGATGTGGGGAATAGAAGACCCTGAACATCATGACCAGTCAGGCCTACTCTATAGACATGTATACTCATTTTTACTACAGTATTTCTGTATAACAATTAGATGCACACTAGCAATGTTCTGAATACAGAATACAGGTAGGAACTGATGAAATCTTTCTCTATAAACCTTAATTTATATATACCTGTAATTATTTATTCACTATTAAGTGTTCGCTTTTAATAACCAAACTAAAATAACTATGGTGGACATAGTACAATAGTAATAAAGACATTGAGAGGACATAATAAAAACAGTATTACCTCAGCTCTTGTCATTAACTTGTTCCAAAAGTAAGGTTAAGAACCTCAGAAATTGCATCAATGGAGTTATATTGTATGTTTACTCCCTTATTTAAGAAGGGGATATGTTCTGAGAAATCCATCATAAGTTGAATGTATTGGGAACTGAGGAGTTTAATGAGTGTTTTGTAGCATGGTCAATTCTGCATCAAAGCACAGCTTATGATAAGTAATGAGGGCTCAGTAAGGTAGCACTGCTGCCTAACAGGAAGAAGGTCCTGTGTTCACTCCTAGCATAGAGCAGTCTGGGTTTTTTTTTGTGTGGAGTCTGCATGTCCTCCCCGTGTCCACATGGGTTTATTCTGGGTAATCTACTTTCCTCCTATAGTACAAAGACATATATGTTAGGTTACTTTATTACTCTAAATGGCCATTGACTTCAGTGTGATATTACTAGTCCTGACATAACCTTGTGTACTGCTGAAATGCCCACTTATGCTAATAGTGATGTTAAATAAGTAAACAAACAAAATGATAAGCGATGATATGTATACTAATTACATTAACCTGCAGTCAGCCAAATGTATTAACACACATTTCATTATAAAATGTTGAGAAATCACATGTAATTTAGTGAATAAAGAATTACGAGTAAAAAGTCAAAGCAAAAATTTTGCTTTGTTAGTGAACTCAGAGTTCAGCTATCTGCAGCCAGAAAACCCAGCAAATGTGTTTAGAGTATCACACTGCGCAGCAGTTCTCACTGTATTCCTTTTGGTTGACTGTTATCCCTAAACTTTTTGGAACTCATTGGGAATTGTTTGCACTAAGATTACTGTGCTGTATATGTAAAAGTAAATAAAAACACAAGAAATAAATGTAAATATCTGTACTGAGAGGAATATTTTGTTTATTTAAATTACTGAATCACTGTGTACTGTGCACTTGTGATTCAATGTATCAGGTAAAATGAGTCACGCAATTTGACTCATAGAAGTTAAAGCAAATGTGCCGAGTACTAAGCAAACTATGGGAACCAAGACAACATTTTGAACAAATGTGTTCGGAAGTGGTTGACTAATGTACCACTCTACAAGATGTATGAATGTATGTTTTTTAATAGGAATATTCATGTTATAAGTGAATGCATGTGAATGGTGCTCATTAGACACATGTTGAGTTGTCGTGGCTTAGAGTTCCATTAAAGGATTCTTGGATTGTTTGGAAAAGCAAGATGAATTGGGAAATGTCCTCAATCCTTTCATAGATCTTGAATTGGACTGCCAGTTAGTGGCAAAATTTACAGTATATACATTTCAATATATTGGAGGAGACCTTACCTGCCAAATTGGTGCAGGTCTAAAGGTAAGAGGCTTTTCAACAGATTTTTAATCTATGGGGTGAACAAAGTTAGGTTTTACGTTTGACTGCAGCACTCCTGTTCTCTTGTTCTGTCATGATGGGCTCTCATAAGTGAAAAGTTTGTTATTTAACATTGTGTGGGTTCGGACTGTGAGCATTTTTGTTTTTTTGCAGTGGATGGCTGATGATGAGCGATGAATCACACTTAAACTCATGGGAAGAAAACTTGCGAAGAGCTCAGACTTCAAATAAAAAGTGTGATCTTTTTTTCTTCAATGCTGTTGTTGTTGATTGCAGTTGGCAGATGGGGGTCTGAGAACAAGCCATTGTGGACAGACTGTTTGGGAGTTGGCCTGCTGTAGCTCAAATTAGAATCGTCCATCTCATTCCTTCTCTTTAAGCAATCCATTCTACAATCAGCAGCAGGCTTTTGTTTAATTACCTTGGGTCTGGTGAAATTGTATAATAGCAGCTAGTGACAACTCAATCACTTGTCTTTAACAAATGAAAACTAGACGAAACTCTGGAAAAATATGTAGTTTCATATCATAACATTCATGAGCAATAACTATCCACATTCCACATTGTTCCAAATTGCACAACAATCAGTAGCTACTAAGTGCAGTCACTACAAACAAATAATTTCTGCAGTACAGTGTCATGAGGTGTGGATACACAACACTTACTTAAAGCAATTTCACCACCCACAATTGCTGACATATGAATTGATAGACTCTATTAAAAGAGATGGAGAAGCCCTCGGCCTTAGTGTAACTAGTGCCATTAATCCTTATAGTTTCTCTATCAAGGTGTTTTGGCAGAAGACAGGATTGATTAATTTTGTAACATACTTTCAAACTTTACAAATGACCAGGGAATTATATATTGAGCTATCCCATGTAAAGGCAGTCAAGCCAGCTTGTAAAAGGATTTTGACATTATGTAAAAATAAAAGCTTTGTATAATATACTGGATCATGATAAATGCATTAAAAAGCATTTCTTACTGGTTACCTTTTGTGTGCCACTGAGCCATTCAGCATGCAAGCAGGCTTTGTGGCTTAAATGTGTCACCTAGTTTACTTTCAAAGCATTGCTTATCATAGAAAGTCCAATTAGTTGCAATTAATTGTGGTTCTCTTCAATTGTTCACAGAGGAAAATTAGGCAATTGTACTGTAAGCCTCTTAGGACCTGAAAATGTGGCTCAGAATATGCATGCTCCTGTGCATCTGTCCTCTTTGTGAGAGAAAGCATGACACGGCCATGCTTTGATCACAAGCTTAGCTATCAGGCTTGTGTCTCCAAGACTTCCATCTTTAAAAGGGACACAGCCTGCACCCGGCCTGCATTAGCAATGTAGATCCCAAAAAGAGGATATTGTTAAGGATTTTGCATCTCAAAGGCCCACTTGAATTATTTTAGTATGTATTAATTTCTTTTTAACGTCACTAGATTAAATTTGATTATTTATTTCTTCCAAAAAAGATTTTTTACAGCAAATTAATTGAAATGTATTGATTTTTTTTTTCACAAAAATGAGTCCTGCATCCTCTGTGTGTAAAATGGGATTTACAAAACACTGTTCCTGGAAAAATGTATATATTGAAATGTCTAAAAAATATAATCTGCATATTAGGTAGTCACAAGCAGAAGTAAGTATTTACAGTGTTTTGAAAAGTAGGAGAAAATGTTAAAGAAATAAAATGTAATCAACACAGATAACACACTGGACACCCAGCGTAGGGCATATCTGTTTTTATTTAAACCGACATAAGAACATATTTATAAAATCTGTTACCATCCTTGATCCAATTGAGCAAGGTGCGTAACCTTCCAGCATTCTCCTTAACCAAGATTCACCTTAACAGTTGAATTTTGGGCCCTATTTAAATATTCTATCCAGTCTGTAAAAGATACACATTTTCAAAATTAAAAAGTGTGAATAATACACTATTACAATCCATAACATGTTCAGAAAACAAAATTAAGCATTTTTTTTTCATTTAAAATATTTTGACACAAATATGGTAGCAGATTGCTTTAAATCATTTTGAAGTAGTGCTAAGCAACAATATTGGTCATTAAATGTACATTTGTTTAACAAATTTGCATTTTTCTTTATTTCCGATTCTATGTACTTCGCTTAGGTTTCATTGTATTAATAGAACGTTGAATGTGTTAGGCTGCACTGACTCTCTGACAGGGTAAACGCAAGGAAACCTTGTTTTAAAGTGAATACTGTTCTCATTTTGAACCCAATTATCCTGGTCAGAGTTGTCAGGGGTCCAGAGTCTATTACAGAATTCACTGGGCACAGGCAGAAGTACACCGGACAAGACTCTAGTTAATCACAGGATTCTGTAACTATTCAATCTTCTCACTTCAAGCACAGCCTGGGACTTGAGCTCTCAGGTATACTGCTTCCAGATCTACTAACGACACAGAACTATGACCAGAGGGCGTGTTACAACTGTTACTCTAACTTGCCAAATGTGCAGCCATGCAGTATCCGTGGTTGTAGTTTCATGTTGCTGCAGGGTGGACATGGCCATCAAGAACTAGAAGCTATATTGATTAAACTAAATGTTAATGTCCTAAAGCATGCACAACAAATGCGTCATCGTTAAAACCAGCAATAAAGTACGCAATATTGTAATGATATTTACCAGCAGCTGTTCTGCAGCATTCTCTCTGAGCTCAATGCAGAACACTTAATGCTAACCAATCCTGAGTTCCTGTTGCTTCTTCTGGGTCAAAAAAGAGACGAGAGATGTTCCTTAATGATATTCCTTTACTTTAAAGAGCAATAACAATGCCAACATTGCCCCCTTCAGTACATTTGTGTTATTCTGGTGTGGACACAAGACATAAGTCATAGGGAGAAATAGTAATTAAACTGTCTCTAGCTTTTCAGATGAGCTTGTATAAGATTCTACAATTGTAATAGTTTAAAATGTCTCGTATTTAAATGTTCAAGAAAAATACCTCACAGAAATATTTCTATTTTTAATAAAATAAAAAGAATACATGCATACGTATGTCCATTACAGAAGAATTAGTACTTGAACTTTATTTTGAAAAAAAAAAAAAGCAAAAACTGGTTTGCCAATCTGATCCAGTTTCGGTGTCACTTAAAGTTCAGTTTACGCACAAGGCAAAAGAGGATGCAGGATACAGCATAGCAAATAACTGGGTAAATAGATTTAGACCCCTTTCCAAGTGGTATCTCTACGCCAAGTTCTCTGCAAGTCACAGTAAACATGACATCATATTCCTTTTCCAGTTTTAGCATTTTTTGATCTCTTAATGCTGCCAGTTGGTACGGTTCTGTAAAATCATTATTTGGGAAACTGAGATGTTTCATCACCTCTCTATGACTGCAATCACTGTGATCTTAGAAATGGTAATATCAGTAAGATTACTGGCATGACTTACTAATTTTCAAAGCACTTATGAAAACATGTTTATATCAACAGTTAAGCATGTGTATTTTTTAGCTACACCCAAACACTACACAGTGCTCTCTGTACTCTAGAGTGAACAAAGATGGTGTGATTGGTATCCCTTTTATCTGGTGATGTTAATTTTCACTCACTCAGTTACTGCAAATCAATTCCTTCATTTATTCATCTTTAGTGACCACTTTATCAGTTAACACCCTAGACTGTACACCAATCTCCGAGTCAGTAATGATAACCTTATAAACAATAAGCCATTAAGACCCACTGTAAAAAAATATATTCATATAGTTTGAAACTTCAAATTTTAAGATCATGTTCAGGTGGTACAACAGTCTAATACAAGTACTCCTTGATTTCCGATAGGGATATGCTCTAAAAAGTAAATTGTAAGTTGAATATATCATGCATCTCAGAGTTTGATGTATACTGTATTTATCAGAGCATAGCTTATATTAAAATGTTTAAAACACAAACACGAGCATTTTTTTCCACTCTTGCTATGTGACAATATATTTATGATTATTATCTGATTCCTAGCATAAAGTGAAAATATTGTACATAGGGCCATCGTAAAAACAAAGACTACCTGTACACGACAGCTCCCTACCGGAGATACTCAGATTCAAAGCCTACTGGCCAGACATGACTAGCTGTGTTTGAGGGAGTAGAGCCAGTCAGGAGATTGTACGATGGACTGGTGTTTTTGTCCAGGGCATACTTATGCCTGCACTGTGTGCTTCCAAGGAACGGGTAATAAAAAGCATCATTTAATATCTGTAAGTAAATAAATAAACAACTTGAAATGTACTACATACCCAAAGCAGCAGGTAGTTAAAACAACTTATACTCAAAGGAGAAATATCATATCTTAATTTCTTAGCTGTATTATCAATGGAAGTTTTTTAGAGTTTCAAACACTGAAGCCTTTGTGTACAGGGACATATCCACTGTAATGTTCCTTTTATCTTTTTAAACCTTAAATGGCATGGGGACACAGCAGTTAGCATGGTCACTTTACAGGTCTAGGGTGCCCATTTAAATCCCGATCTTATACTCTACCTGCGTGGAGTTTATATGTCCTCCCAGTGTCAAAATCAAAACAAAAATGTTAGGGCAAAAGCAGGTGTTTCTCACCAGGGCAGGCACTGAAACAGTTAAAGCCAAAAAATAAAAACCCCTTTAAAAGTGAGACCTCCGGAATTTTTTGTTCCAAAAATCTTATTTTTGAAAAAACACTGATACTCTTCAACCTCAACCCACTTCATTCCATTACGTGGAAATAGTGAAATGAATAAAATAAACATCTATAACATAAAGTCAACAACTGAAGAAAGAAGAGAAGAAAGAAAAAAATCACCATCACTATCTGCAGTAATTTGCTTGACGAAAGGAACATTTAATTAAAATAAATTGTTTTATGGTGCTCTAATTGCTAAAATATTGGAATTTCATGGGTTATTGAAAGCACAAACAACCGGTTTTGTTCTTCTGAAAGTACCAGTTTGTCCAAGAGGTAGAGGCCATTTGTGAAGAGTTGCAGTGAAATGCATAGATTGTCTCCCATAATTGCTTAGTTAAAAGCAGTTGCTTTGTGTATACTTGAGTAATTAAGCAGTTTGAATTTTACATTATACAAGTGAAAATTAACAAAGAGCACATGTGTGTCCCTTAGGTTTAGTCATTAAAAAGCCCATTATTTTTTAAATTACTTTTCTCAATCTTTCAGCCCCTTTAATCCGGATGTATTTCCCAATAGGCAGTGTCTATGTGTTTAGAAAGGCTCCTGTTGGAAAGTTGGAACATTTTTGAGATCTGATCGACCAAACCAGCTGCGTGTTCAGTGACAAAACCCATTTGTAAGACAAACATGGATTTCGTAGTCTAAGAGTCAACTGAAAACAGTGCAAATAGCTGCACCAACACTCTGCAGATGACTCATCAGCTGCTTGGAAGTGCCTCACAAGTTCCAGCTGCAAGCATATATTCATTGGCCTGTTCGCTCAGGCCTTCATGGTCTGTTTCATGATTAACCTTGCCAAACCTGCATATATTACCCAGTGATTAGCCTCCCTGTCTGAACATCTGATTACATGTCTGTGAACCGCACAGCCTTTTCACAAAATTCTCACAAATCCCTGATAAAGGCATAATAATATCAGTTTAAATAAAGTAAATTCAGTAATAATGTATTTAACTATTATGTGTTTTGTCTTATTATTATTATTATTATTATTATTATTAGTCTAGTAGTAGTACTTTCTGGATTGTGAGCGAGAGTGGCTGTCCTGATCCCTCTGTGTGCACTCTTTGTGACCCAGATAAGAAAGTTTGTTTGTCTATCTCTGAACTTATCCTACTTTGTCCAGTCCACTTTAAGTGCAGTCTGTTGCGTTGTGTGACTGCGAATAACGTAACAATGTGGCTGGTTGTCCTGATGCTTTTCTTATGAGCGCCACTTTATTTCTTAACACAGATAAAAATAATACGTCACGGCTACGATGGATTGCCTATTTCAGTGACTTCTGTTGCTGGTGCGTAACAGCTAACAGCTATGTAATTTTGAAACCTTGGCAGTAATATGGGTCATACTTAAGCGTTCAGTGACTTTGAACATGGCTGTTTCATACAAGGTCACTATATCAACAAATCACTTCATCAAATGTCTGCTTTGATAAAGCTGCAAGCTTCTAATAATGTAAGCATACATAGCCTGTTCTTTGGTAACATCATTGTTTGGATGTCTGTGGCTGACAATTATAATACTACATTAACAGCTACATGTACAACACAGGACGAGTGTTTGCTGGGGTGGTGTAAAGCAGAAAGACCCATAGAGCAAGGGAAATGCATCCATTAGTCCAGAAATAGCAGTATGTGGAAATAAGGGTGACAACTACTTAGCTGGAATGAAAACCTGCAGCCCCACACTGACCCTTTGTGGTAACATTGCTCCCCTCTGCTCTAGAGTGATGTTTAACAATCTGACATTATGATGGATGGATCAAGATGCTTGAAAGGTGCTTGTAAAATGCTCCCTGTCTTAAGGCTAGCTGTAACAGTTGATGGAGCAAGAATACTAATCTGGGATGGTTTTAATGGCTGGGACATTTTTTTTAATTGAAGTGAACTCTTAAGGTACAACAGCAATAGCATTCTAGAACAGTGTGTGTTACACACTGTGTGAATAGTGTGTGAACCTAAGTGACCTATTCAAAACTGAAACCAAGCACACACAACACCACATGCAATAATTGGAAAGAACCAGGTCTGATTTCCCATCATGTACATCACCAATGCTCCTATCTGAATGGAAATAATTAACTATAGGAGAAAGCCATTGGAGAAGACTGAAGGTTGTTGCAGGAGTGTGAGATCATGTGGGACTAACCTTAATACACATAGTTCTGAATGCACTACACTCGAGCTGTTAACAAATGTCCAGTCGGGTTTTTAATCAGTTAAGTATGTCCAATGTCAGTCATTTCTTAAGTGTTGAATGGAGAGGCGAGTCTCATTTTCCATTTTTGACATAGCAATAGCCATTTGGACTGACACGTTAAATTCATTTCACCACCTGGGCGTAGAGCAGATTACAATCTGGACACTTGTTTATTTTAATCTTAAGTAGGTGGCTCCAGTCAACCACAAGCAAGGTTCAAAGGGAAGAAGGTACAAAGAAATTAACTGTTATTATATTTTTTTTGTGATCATTGTTCTGCCGTCACAGTAATGGGCACTACCTAATTGTACTAGCAAAGACTGGGTAAGCAAGTGTTGTCTGTGTATGTCTGATGTGTCTTTGTTTTCTATATGGCGTTAAAAACATCTGTTAAACCCTGTCATTCATAGTCCTGCAGATGTTTCATTTGCACAAGTAACATCCACTACAGTGACTTAATCGCTAGCTAACAATCACCACCATTGCATCTTTTTCTTGTTAACCATTTACCATTCACTTCATTCATTTATTTGTTCTGTTAGAATAACCAAACCACACAAATGTATAATTCTTAACTGTTATATTTATTTAGTTTAAGATATACATGGGGTATCATCTCATTGAGTCTTACCGGCATCTTGTCCTGTGTGAGAATGTGTGCTGAGATTGCGGGGTTTACAATGAAATTTGTAAACAATGTAATTGTTAAAATTTTCAATGTAAGTTAACTTGAAATGATGCAGAGTTTATTATGTTTATATTTTAATAACTTTTGAATGTTTTTGTAGTTTATAGAAGGAGGAAATATGGCTGTTTAAACTTTTGATGTTAATTCATTTGGAACAATCCTATCGTTTCATCTTCATTGGTATGAGCCATGATTGTGACAGGATGTAACAAGTTGTGAGTTCTTAGGCTCGCAATTTGGGTTGCCTTGTCAACATTGGTTAGATGACTATGTTTTTTACACAATTGTATTGTTAAATTTCTTTCGCTGGTGGATTTAATTATTATTATATTTTTATTTATTATTTTTGGTCTTTAAAATTATTTCTTTTGTGTCCTCCTGAGTGTTCCACCTAGCTCACAACCACATTCTCACATCTACCCTCGACAGGACTCAGAAGTATATCTTCAGAATGCACAGGGGAATTAACCCCCATCTGACCTTCCCTCCCACAGTTTGTCAGCACAGACCAACTGTGTCTGTGTGATGCCTGACCTGGCCAGAAGGTACCATCAGAACTGAAACACAGGTCACTGTAATGTTGGACTAGTGTAATAGACAGACACACCTCCCAAACTTCAGCCTCAAGTTTAGGGAAAACATAGACATTGTAATCTATTAGCAATTTATTGAGTTCACTAACAAAAAGGTTGTACTTTTCTTAAATTGAACTGTTTATTGTTCCAAGTCATATAATCAACATACCTGTAACAATTTGTGACAAAAATTACAACATATTAATACTGAATTTGGCATGTTCCTCCTTTTACTGTAATGACATAAATGTAATTGTGGATGAAAGTCTATGATACATAGCACTTCTTGATCTCCTTGGGCTTCAAGTAGTTTTTGCAAAGTTTTGCTGATATGTGTTCTGGGTCATTATGCTTCTGCTGAATTCAGCTCCACTAAGATTCAAATCTTTTTTTGCTGGTTGTTGTATGGAGATGATATGGAGGAACAATGTAGTGTGTGGGGATGGAACTGGAACTGGATCACAAGCTCAGAGATAAAAGAGAAAATATAGTGTTTGCTTATGTTTTCATTTTTTAATCATAAGTGGTCATAATGTTTTGTTGCATCAGTGTAAGTATGTATACATATACAGTATTTATGTGCCAGAGATAGTTGGTTTCATGTCTCCAGTTTGGCAAATTATTTACAACCACAATTCCAAATAAGTTGGGACGTTGTGTAAAATAAAAATAAAAACAGAGTATGATGATTTGCAATTCATTTTCAACTCCTTGTCAACTCATTTCAATTCAATACACTAAGAAGATAAGATATTTAATGTTTAAACAGATAAACATTATAGTTTTTTGCAAATATTACACTCGTTTGGAAGTTGATGCCTGCACACAACAGTGTCACGATTGGGTAAAAAGGGAGCATCTCCTATACGCTGTTACAAGTTTACAAGCAAGGATGGGGTGAGGTTGATCACTTTGTGAACAACTCTGTGGGCAAATAGTCAAACAGCTTGAGAACAATGTTTCTCGTTGTGCAATTGCAAGGAATTTCATCAACTACTGTCCATAATATCATCAAAATATTCAGGGAACCTGAAGAAACCTCTGCAAGTAAGTAGCAAGTCAAAAAACAACATTGAAAGCCTGTGATCTTCGATCTCTCAGGTGGCACTGCATTAATAAGGGACATCATTCTGTAACAGATGAAGTATAACAGCACATGGGCTCAGGAACACCTCAGAAAACAATTGTCAGTAAACACAGTTTGTCACTCTACCATGCAAAGCAAAGGCCATATATCAACAACACCCAGCTTATCTTTGCCCGAGCTCATCCGAAATAGACTGATGCAAAGTGGAAAAGTGTCCTGACATCTGACAAGTCTACGTTTTAAATTGTTTTTTTAAATCAGAAAAGTTCAAGGGGTGTGTTAGTGTCCACTGCATGAGCTGAAAGGTACATACAGGTTTTGGAGTAACACAGGCTTCGCAGTAAAAGTGAGCGGGTACTAGACTGGCTTGCTTGCAGTCCAGACCTTGCTTTCATTGAAAATGTGTGGCACATTATGAAGCGCAAAATACGAGACCCCGGACTGTTGAGCAACATGAAATCCACCTACAAAACTTCAACAATTAGTGCTCTCAGTTCCCAAACACTTACTGAGCATTGTTAAAAGGAAATGTGATGTAATACAGTGGTAAACATGCCACATAACATACCAACTTTATTGGAATTGGGCTGGTAATATTACTTCAATAGTAAAGCTCCTGAATGAACATTAGCCAGCATTAATGGATGATATATCTCACTTGTCTCAAGACAGCCTACTGTACGCTAACATCATTTTCCTGGTGTAAGCCTTTGCCATTCAGTGCTGCCTGATTTTACTTCATTTACAACTAACTAACTCTGAATAGGGAAATCAGAAGCATTACAAGCTTCTCACTTTCACATTGTTGAATAAGGCAGGCAGAAACTGTGGCAAAATTTCACTTCTTTGTCCTATATCCTGATTCATTTTGTCTTTCCAACATGAGCTTCTGTTCTGCCTCAGAGGCAGTGAAGCATGTAGACACAACAGTTGCTGCATGAATTCCTGTGTGAAACTATGTTCACACATTTTCATACTGTGACAGCCTCACTCTGAAACCCACCAATTCCGGTTTAATAGTTGCCATGTCAACAATAGATTTATAACTTTATTCATTGCCTGTATGGTGCATGCCTCACAGAAAATAAAGATCACTTAGTGTGGATGAATACATAAATGAGCATGATCACTGACTATTTTGCCAGAAGCTGAGAAAATCCACCAGCCATCCTAATTGCAGTAGCTGTGTTAGACTTTATTATGACTTTACCTTCATCACTCCGAAGGCAAGGAACTGACATTGAAACTGACACTGATTTATTGAATGGAAATGAAAGGAGAAAAAATGTTAATAGGGCCACATTTCAGCAGAATTCACCAAAGCACTCTAGAACCATGTGATCTATATTAGTTAGCCATCTACTGCCCTGCAAAGTTTCTAATCACGGTGATTCATTCCTGAATATTACTGGCCTTTTAAAAGATTTTCCTGTTTAGTCTGCATTTAGGCAGATTTCTGTGCCCTGACAAAGGTTTCTGTAATTCTCTATACAGCATATTTATGTTATGCTATACCTTAAGTGGCTGTATTTATACATATATAATGAGGGGCAGTTCTATTATAATATATTTGAGGTTAATGAGCACCCCATTTTTTTTACAAAAAAGGAAAAAGGAAGGACATCGTACCTTTTGAGTAGTGGAAACACTGTAACTGGACAGATACCAACAAATCTAAGAAAACATCCATTTACAGCAATGAGCTGTAGATTTGAAAGTGCCCATTTCTACATCTAAGTGTGTGTGTGTGTGTGTGTGTGTGTGTTTATGTGTGTGTATATATA